>PVIA01004106.1:0-147989 GCA_004024845.1 Tonatia bakeri
ACACTCCCAAATCTCTTTCTTGCTGGGCAGCCTGTCTCTTGGGACCATTACAACAAACCTTCCAATACTGACTATACCACAAAATGCAAATCCAAATTCTACCAGGCCCAGGAAGGTAGCACTAAATGCAGAAAACATGCCAGGTATAAGAGAAACCACAGCACAAATTGGATGATAAATGGCAACTGATTCTCCATTTTGATGTCCCAGGTACAATTAAGCACAAGATTCAGCTGGGACCTGGTGAGAAATACAGATCTCCAGACTTACTAATTCAGAAGCACTGTAGTAGGGAGTGTTGAGACAGGGAGGGCTAGGCTCTGTGGCAAAATGGGAGGGCATGACCTGTTTCAAAGAGGCATCCAGCACTGAGCTACATCCACATGGGAACGGATTTGATGGGTTGCTCATGGGCCAATTCCAAATTTCTTAAGGAGGCATTCACAGATTTCTGGGAACCCTTTCCAGACCACCTTCCTAGCTACATCTCCCACTTACCATATTACTTGCTGTCTACCTTTTTTTTTTTTTTTCAGGAACTGGTATTCCTTATCAAAGTCATATTCAATGTGAACAAGTGCTTCTGAATTAGTAAGTCTGGAGATCTGTATTTCTCACCAGGTCCCAGCTGAACTGGTGCTGCTGGTCCAGGGACCACACTTGGAGAATGGCTCCTGCTTGTATCTTGGACATGAAGACAGAGAATCAGTTGCCATTTATCATCAAGCTTGTACTGTGGTTTCTCTTTTACCTGGCCTTTTCCTGAACTTAATGCCACTTTCCTAGGCCTGGTAGAAAAAAAGGCCACAACTATCAAAAAAACTTCACACATTGCAATCTCAATGCAAACAGTCAAATGAAACCCCAGTGATGAAAAAAGTAATTCAAATTACCCCAACAAATAACTGAATTTTTAAAATATCCTCATACATCCACCAACAAATTAAAATGGTTGCCAACAAAAAAATACCAATTCAGAGGTCTGGTATTGATTTTTTAAAAAGCAACAACTCAGGCATCTCCATCACTTTGAACATCAGTCACTCAGCCACTCAGCTTCATCCCATTCATCATCCAGCAGGCTCATTCAGCCACCTCTGATGACTCAGACTTAACCACAAGGCACCCCTTGAATCCCACTCTCCATCTTGATGTCAGCATATAACATATGGCCACGTTCATTCAATTTGTCTTTTAGCATCTTCCATGCACAATCAAATGGGAGACTTCTCACAAACATTTGGCAGGCCTTCCTGGCCACCCCAGGAGCATGGCCTTCAGCTCCACCAAAGGAACCTGTGAAGCTTCCTCCAAAGCTTGCTCCACACACACATATAAAGCTTTACAGGTATTATCCCACTTAATTCTCACAACAACCCAGGACACTGATGAAGAAACTGAGAGAAAGACAAAGAAGGCAGATGACTTTCCCACAATCACACTACTAGTAAGTAATAGTGTCTGGCTCTAGAGTTTGTTCTCCAGGAAGACGGGAAAATACACAGAAATTGCTGCACAGAGAGGTGTCAGGATAGGAGCTAGGACAGGGTGCTGTGGAAGAACCAAGAGGGGCCATAGCAGATATTTCTGTCTCATTTCTCAGCCCATCTCCAATTCCTCCAGCTGTGAGGTCCATAAATCTGTTGGACTCCAGCCCCTGGCATATTACCTGCAGCCCAGATTGCTATTAAACTAAAACAAAATTGTCAAAATCTTAGACTATCTGCCTCAAAATTCTATATTCTTGGGGTCTTGGAGAAATGAGGCTATGGACCAGCAAGAACTAGGAGAAAGTATAAGAATGGAGTTAGGAATCCTTAATTTGGGCTCCTGAGAGTCAAAGACTATTCACACTTAGTAAAGTGATTGATTCGTTGACCATCTGTGTGCATAGCTTAATCCTACTGGCCATTAATGAAAGCTCAGGACCCTTGTGGGTGGGTTCAGACTCACCAGTGAGAAGCCCCGAAGCCCACACTCACTGTCAAGATGTGAGCACAGGGTTGTAGCTTGCCCCCTGAGCAGCCCTAAATCCCTCACGTTGACCCTCTGAGCCCACTCTCTAAAACTGACGGTGGCAGCCCCACTCCCATTTACACAGCATTCTGAAGCAGTGGTCCTAGTTCATGAGGTTTTACAAACCCCAAAAGTCTCACTCTTGACTTCCACTGAAATCCCAAGAGTCAAATTCTCAGTTGTCCCAAGGCTCTGACATCAAAGTGTAAGCAAAACTGTGGGGATTGAGGATAATGATGATGATACGAGCCATCATTTATTACGTATCCAGCCTTTCAGAGCTCTGCTTCTAGCCATCGTATAGACTTGTAAGTAGCTGTCATTTGCCCCAACTGAAAAGCATAAAAACTGAGGCTCAAAAAGCTAAGGGACCTCCCCTGACTCACTCAGCTACTAAGTAAGAAAGCCAGCCTTCAAGTTCTGTTGGACTCTGAAGCTTTTGGAGTATGCCCAACTACCTCCCGATGATGGTGGTGATGATCCATAAATTATTTCTCATTCTGGAAATTACAGTACCTGAGGCTTCTTCACCAGACTGCAAGGACTGACAGTTTACAGCGAATCTCAATACAGTAAGTGCTGGAGACCTTCAGTTCTCCCTGGATCTGCACAGACTCAACTTCACAGCTGAGTCCAGAAGATAAACTGAAATAAGAATGTTACCGGTTACCTGGGAACCACATTCCCTGTGGGGGAGGGGATGGAACCCTTAGTTTCTCCACAGGAAATGAGCAGGGGACTGCTTGTCCCACATGTGGGAACAGGAACACAGGCAGAAATAACTGTCATTAAAAAATCTGAAGCTTTGTCAACCATCTGTCCATGTGTTGATGGGTTTCAAGAAATATCCCAATCCCAGACCAATATCATGAATTAGTGGGACCCAAAAGAATGGTATTTGTGCTAGGATTTCAAAACTCAGTGCCATGTTCAAGAGATGGTTTCTGCCAGGGGAAATCCACAGCCAAGGAAGGGAGCCCTTGCTTCGCAGGTTGCCAGTGAGGGGGGTTCATCACCACACAAGGCAGCAATCCCTCTGGGAAACAATTCCTGGAGGCTTCGCAGTTCTTTGAAACCTGTCCACCAACTTCTGTAAAACTGACCAAACAGCTGATTTTTAAATTAAATTCTGGCTGATTCTTAAATATCAATCAGTAGCCCTCAGGAGCATCTGGAGCTGCTAATGTTTAGCCTCTAGCCACTCACTGCATGGATTACTGGAACCGCACAGATGCTCCCCAGCTGTGCCTGCCTGGGGCCTAATCTCTGGCAGTTTTCCTAAACTGCCTGGCTCACCTAACTGTTTCGGGAGCCAAGAGAGTGGGCAGAGTTCCCCTTCTACTGGCTCCCCAGCTCAGCCTGGCCCCGCCTCTGGGCTTACTGAGCTGTGCTCAACAGCTCAACAGCAACCAATAGCTTCCAACACCCCCAGGCCATTGCCAGAATCCACCTGGCTCGTGATGGCTGCTCCAGGTGAGGATGCTTTCACACCCTGGGAAACCACCTACTCTACAGGGTGGAAACAGAGCTGCGGGCCACCTCATTGCTGCCAATGGGACAGAGACAAGAGAACCTCTCAGCATTAGTAGCTGAGGCCTAAGGTGTCCAAGGAATCCTTCTCCCCAGGCAGTCATCCCAGCCAACTATTAGAAGTGGAGCCTCTCCCCTCATTCATCTGAGATGAGCTATTTTTAGATCCGATAGGAAGGAAAAGGAGGGAATGCCTGGTTTAATCCCTTAGGAAAATCCAGGATCCATGTGAATGGCACAAAAGCAAGGGCACCTGCAGACTCTTAGGCAGACATCCCAGGCCACCAGCCCTAAACTAAAGGGATCTTCCTGGTTTCTGATCTGGCCCCACTCTAGTCTTTTGGGTGAGCCCCAGGCTTGGTCAGATGTCCATTATACCCCTCCCCTAACCTGCTTGTCCTGTGCATCTAGCTGTGAAGCCCAGGACCAAAGAGTTCTGTCTCTCCAGTACCAGATCTTCACCCTACACTATAACCAGCCTTGGCTTTACTGAGACACATTTCTGGGAATTTTTTCAAGGTCTTTCTCCCACGTGAGCCTCAATCTGCCAAACTCTGTATCTTGGGGCAGGCCAAGCAAAATCCTGTGGGAACACATGTTGGCAAGGGTGCGGAAACATTGGAAGCCCTTGCATTGCTGATGGGAGTAAAAAAATGGTACAGCTGCTGTGGAAAGAGAATAGCAATTCACAGAAAATTAAACACAGCATTGCCATAGGGTCCAGCAGGTCCCTTTCTGGCTGTGTATTCAAAAGAATTGAAAGCAGAAACTGGTATTTGCACGTACAAGTTTATAACAGCATTATTCGCAATACCCAGAAGGTGAAAGCAACCTAAGTGTCCATCAACATATGAATGGATTAAAAAGTGTGGTACATACATACAAAGGAATATTATTTAATTAAAAAGGAATGGAATTCTGATACACGTTACATGATTTCACTTATACATCATACCTAAAACAGTCAAATCCATAGAGATATTCTGGAAACTATAAGAGTGGTTACCAGGGCTGAGAGGGGGTGGGCAGGGAGTGGGGAGTTAGTGTTTGATGGCGCAGAGTTTCACTTCAGGATGATGCAAAAGTTCTAGAGGTGGATAGTGGTGCTGCTTTGCACAATAATGTGAATGTACTTAATGCCACTGAATTACACACTTTAAATGGCTAAAAGGTCAACTGTTATATATAGTGTGTACATTTTATCAAAAATTTTTTAACTTTTTAAAAAAAAACTTGTGGGACAGAGAGCAGGACAAAGTAGGAAGGTCTGTGGGCATCTGCCCTGATGGGGCATCTGTTTCTCCTCCTTTTGGGGTCAGGGCATGCTTTTCTCTCCAGGGACTGTTCCTGCTCACTGCAGGGGAGGGAAGAGCCTGAACTCTGGAGTCCAAGGTTCAATTACATTCCACATTCCCAAGCTGTGTAACCCTGGGAAAGTCACTGAGCCTCTCTGTAAAGTGGGAAAAATAAACTCTACTGAGCTGAGTCATTCTGAGAAGCAACTTAGCTACAGAATCTCTAGGCTCAGCCCAGGCTCTGAAAGTCAGGGAGTGTCCTCCAAGTTCAGTCCAGTGGGAAATCTGTGGGGAGTCTTTGCTTCCCAGCTCTCATCCCAGCATATCCCTGAGGTGTGCAGAAAGTAGCTGTGAAGGTGCCTCTTTGTGTTCGCCATCTCCACCAGCCTCAGTCTCCCCATGTGTAAGTGTAGTGCCCGCTTTTGCAGGGCCGTTGTAAGAAAGTGGATTTGACATGCACCCCAGTCTTTCTTGTTGGTGAGGCCAAAGAGACTCCAGCCTGAGCCAACCTACCACACACTATGCTTGAGAGTTCTGGAATGCTGCTGTGTGCCAGGCTCTGTTCCACATCCTCAGGAGACCAAGAATTGATAGAGGACTAGATCACGTTGCCTGGAAAGCTGTCACCTTCTGAGGTGCCACCTCTGCCATAGCACACACACGATTTGGTGGTGTCAGGGTTAGTGCCTGACACACAATCAGGTAAAAGGTCTCTGGGACTTTTCTATTTCAGACAGGGGAAGCTAATCATAACTGACCTGTGGGTAAGGCCCCATACCCCGGGGAAAGTGGTGATCAAGGGAAACCATGGCTCCCCACGCAGTGCTTAGTTTCCCGATGTGGCAGCAATGAACCAGCATTAGCTCTATTTGTTCCCTGGACCCAACTCCCCAGTCACCAAGCCTGGGGGGCCTTGAATCAGATCCCTATAGCTCCTGGGACAGTGCTTTCGGTAGAGATTCTCTACCAGTGTGTTGCTGCCCCTAACCACACCCCTCCCTTCCTGGTTCATGTAGTTCCACAGATGCAGGCCATAGGAGTCATTGAAGCTGGGGTCTACGTCCCAGACTTCATAGTAGCGCCTCCACTCTGGGTAGGAGATGGGGTAAAATCTTTGGGGGTGTAGAAAGGACAAGTTCGAACACCTGAGGTCGCTCATCCCCTGGAAGTCTTCAAGTTTGCACCACAGTCTCAACATTCTCGTTATCAGGTCAGGTCCCTGGTTGCCCCAAATGTGAGAGTCGTAGTGTTCAACAAAGTTCTCCATGCACTCCCACAGGAAGGTGTGGCGGGGGAGGAATCCAAACACGCCATTACTAGCGTACTGAGAAGCCTGTGCAGCCAAAAAGTTCTCCTCAGGAATGGGCCTGACAGAGATGACATCAGTGTCCATGTAGATGCCCCCGTACTTCCAGATGATGGCCAGGCGGGACGCATCTGAGCTAACGTGCAGCCAGTTTCTCTGTGCACTGGCGTTGATCTGCAGGAACAGGTGTGCATCAGCCTCCAGAAGCAGGGAAGGGGCTGGGGGTGAGAGTAGGAGGCCAGGGCCTAAGGGCTGGGGAGGGGCCAGCAAGCCAGCTTCCAAAATCTATATTGGCCAGAAGTCCAATTTTGAGAATTTACCAAACTTACCTCTTCCACCCCAAAACGTTGACTTTAAGTAAACAGTTGACAGCAATCAGTATCCATTGGAAGACTTTAGTGGCTTTTAAAGATTTCATGAAATTATTTTTAAAAAATATGAAAGCAGTAGAAAGGTAAAGTAGAAACCCCAAAACGATGTCACAATGAACTCTATGAGTCAATTTCAATGAGTTGTAACATGTTGTGTGTTTGTAAGGACTATGAAGGAAAAAAGCTGAGTGAGGGGGCTCGGAAGGGGCAGGGTGGAGCACAGTCATACTTGGCTTCCAGCAGAAGCTGGAAGGAAGTGGGCAGGTGAACTGTGCTGACACCTCTGAGGAGGTTCTAGATACAGAGAACAGCTGGTGTGAGGGCCCTGAGGCAGGAGTGGGAGGAAGGCAGTGTGGCCAAGCAGACTAGTGAGGGCAGAGGGGTAGGAGATGAGATCAGAGAGGCCAGGGGTAGAGAAGGAGGGTGGATTATGTGGGCAGGGTAAGGGCTAAACTTGTGGACTTTTGGCCAAGATGGAGGCATAGGTAAACACACTGTGCCTCCTCGCACAACCAAAAGAAGGACAACGAGAATTTAAAAATAAAAAACAACCAGAACTGAAAGAAAATCAAACTGTATGGAAGTCTGACAACCAAGGAGTTAAAGAAGACACGTTCATCCAGACCTGTAAGAGGGGTGGAGTGGGGCAGCCCGGGCAGAGTGGACTTGTGGCAAAGTGGCAGCTAGCGGACTCAGCAAGGCAACATATTGTGGAACAGGGTGCACAAGGCTGCAGCTGGCCAGCAAGGCAGCAGCTGTTGGAACAGGCAGTCCCACATTTGCGCACAGATAAACTAGGCAAAACAAAGAGGGAGCAGGACAGACCACATAACCCAGGGTCCCAGCTCTGGGAAATAAAGCCTCAAACCATGGATGAAAACACCTGTGGGGGTTGAGGCGGCAGCAGGAGAAACTCCCAGCCTCACAAGAAAGCTCGTTAGAGAAACCCATGGGGTCCTAGAATGTACACAAACCCACCCACACAAGAATTAGCACCAGAAGGGCCCAATTTGCTTGTGGGAAGTGGGGGAAGTGACTGGAAGCCGGAAGAGAGCAGATCAAGCACCATTGTTCCCTCTCAGATCCCTTCCCCACATATAGTATCCCAACTCAGCAATGTGGGTTACCCCACTCTGGTGAACACCTAAGGCTCTGCATCTCACTATGTAATAGGCATGTCAAAATGAAAAAAAAAAAAGGTCCAAACAAAAGAACAGATCAAAGCTCCAGAAAAATACAACTAAGTGACAAAGAGATAGCCATTGTATCAGATGCACAGTTCAAAACACTGGTAATCAAGATGCTCACAGAATTGGATGAATTTGGTTGCAAATTAGATGAAAAAATGAAGGCTACACTAAGTGAAATAAAGAAAAATGTACAGGGAATCAAGAATGATGGGAAGGAAACTGGGACTCAAATCAATGGAGTGGACCAGAAGGAAGAAAGAAACAACCAGATAGAAAATAATGAAAAATTAAGAATTCAAAAAAATGAGGAGAGGCTTAGGAACCTCCAGGACATCTTTAAACATTCCAACATCTGAATTATATGGGTACCAGAAGGAGAAGAGAAAGAGCAACCAGTGGAAAAGTTATTTGAACAAATAAAAAAGGAGAACTTTCCCAATCTGGCAAAGGAAACAGACTTCCAGGAAGTCCAGGAAGCTCAGAGAGTCCCACAGAAGTTGGATCCAAGGAGGAACACACAAAGGCACATCATAATTACATTAGCCAAGATTAAATTGAAGGAGAGAATCCTAGAAGCAGCAAGAGATAAGGAAGCCGTTACCTACAAAAGAGGTCCCATTAGACTGTCTGCTGATTTCTCAAAAGAGACCTTACAGGCAAGAAGGGGCTGGAAAGAAGTATTCCAAGTCATGAAAGACAAGGACCTACATCCAAGATTGCTCTATCCAGCAAATCTTTCATTTAGAATGGAAGGGCACATAAAGTGCTTCCAAGATAAGGTCAGGTTAAAGGAGTTCATCACCACTAAGCCCTTATTACATGATATGTGAAAGGGATTTATCTAAGAAAAAGAAGATAAAAAATATGTACAGTAAAATGACAGCGAACTCACAATCATTAACAACCACACCTAAAACAAAAACAAAAACAAACTAAGCAATCAACTAGAACAGGAACAGAACCACAGAAATGGAGATCACCTAGAGGGTTATCAACAAGGGAGTGGGAGGAGGAGAGAGGGGGAAAAGGCACAAAGAATGAGTAGCATAGATGGTAGGTAGAAAATAGACAGGGGGAGGGTAAGAATAGTATGGGAAAAGTAGAAGCCAAAGAACTTACATGTATGACAAATGGACATAAACTAAAGGGGGGAATGTGGGTGGGAGAGGGTGTACAGGGTGAAGGGGATTGAAGGGAGGAAAATGACACAACTGTAATAGCATAATCAATAAAATATATTAAAAATAAAACATTTAAGGAAAGACTAAACTTATTGGGGAGATTTGGAGGAAAGGAAGGATATGATCTGAGCTAGTCTTCAAAAGGCCCCACTCGCTGCTCTGTGGAAAACAGACAGGGTGGGGGTTGGGAGGTGGCAAAGGCAGAAGTGAAGAGGCAAGTGCAGAGACTGTTGAAACAATCCAGCAAGAGGTTTTTTATGAGTTTTCTGTTTACATGACTTTCAAGTGAAGGTTTCCCCTTCAGGTGCAAAGAAGTTTAACATGCATGAGTTTAAAACTGACAGTAGAAAAGATTCAGAAACTCATTCAGTTAAGAATAGTCTCAAATGTAACCCAGATACTAAGGTAGAAAGCGTGACGCAAAAGTCAGCAGGCTAAAGGAGAATCTAACTTAAGTCTCTCTAGATTGGAAAGAAGGCCAGGCAAGAGTTAAAGGATCTGGGTTCTAGTCCCATCTCCGACACTGAGTCATTACCCTCAGTTTACCCATCTATAAAATGAGTAGGTTGGACTCATTTTCTGTGGTTCCTCCCAACACAGGCACTCTAAGATTCTGTGAATACTTACTTGAGTGTACCATAAAAACAATGGTGTGTCTTCAAACAGCCTTTTCATATCCAAAGGGAAGAGGAAAACATTGTGTATTGCTGAGAGGAGGGAAAAGGCTGGGGAGGTGGAGTTTGGAGTCATCTTCAGGGAATGACTGAGACCCTTCATAAAGAACACCACCGGCTGCTCAGGATAAACCCTGGCAGCTGACTCTACAGCGCAGGAGACCAGCGGGGGAGGCTCCACTCTCTCAGAGGTCTCTAGGAACAGAATGCTGCGCCCCTGGCCCAGGAGGGCTCCCAGCCCTTGCTGGGACTTGTTGGGGGCCAGGCAGGAGAAGAGGCAGCTGGACTTCAGGGTGAACTGATAGAGGAAGCCACAGGACAGCAGCAGGATGGCCAACAGGAAGAGCTGGAGCTCCTTCAGCATGTCCCCCTCTCTCTCCTGGCCTGCTCCTTTAAGTCAACACAGTTAGTTAGAAGTTGCATTCACAAAACCAGATAAAGATAGCACACAGAAAACAATACAAGACTATGACTTCAAAGCTTACATTTTTTTAAAATCTCAAATAAAATATAATTAGATCAAGTCATATGGTATTAAAAAGAAAAATGCATTAACTAGAAATTAACTGGAAAATTTAAAGGTGTTTCAAAATAGGAAAATAATTAATTCATTAATAGGAAAACTATTGATCACATGCATTATCCTATAGCTTAAAGAAGAAATGCTGTATGATCATTTGGGGGAATAGATGCCAAGAACAGGATAAGATTTGACATCCACACATAATTTTTAAAATGCACAAGGAAACCTGCTTAAGCTGACCACTAGAACATACAGTAATCATCATACTTAATATGAAGCAATTAAAACATCCCCATTAAGAACAGGAATGTGACACGGGTCTATTACCACTGTTTCCATTCAGCATACTGCTGCTACGTCTAACCAAGGCAATGAAACCAAAGAAAATAATGCGTATTATGAATACTAGAAAAGAAGAGGTAAAAACCTCACTAGGTGTAGAAAATATAATTACCCAGCTAAAAAATCCAAGGTAATTTACTGAGAAGCTAGCAGCACTAAGGAGAAAATTAACCGAGGAAGCAAACTGAAGGCTAGAGTCAAATAACGTGCCCAGACCACACAGTGAGCAGAGCCCAGCCTCCAACTCGGGTCTCTCTGTCCCCTGTGCCCCGCTCCGGAAGCGTTAGCTCTCACTCTGACTGACTTCAGAAGAACGAAGGTCTCACGTTTTCGGTGGTCTGTTTTCGCATTCCATATGATTCTTTTAGAAAATACAAAACCAATGAATCAGAGCTTACCTTCTAGCCTGCAAATTGCAGCTGCCAATACCTGAGGTCTCAGCGATGACGACAAGTTTTTTCTACTGTGCTTTTTGATAAATCACCACCTAATCTTCCAATTCAACAACTGGTGGAAGTAAATCATTGGCAGAAGATCAACGCTACATACAAGAAGCTCCTCCCTTTAGTAAATCCCCCCAAGCACACAGAGACTTAAAAACAATAAGGGGTTCACACAGCTTTTCAGGTGACCCACGCAGTAAATTCTGCCTATCTGTGCATCTCTCAGGAGGGCTATAGGGTGAGGATTTCACCTGGAGAATACCGACTGTATATAACCCTGGAACCAAAAGATACTGAACCTGTGCAATTTTGTTTCAGTCAAAATCATGGGCAGAGACTGGGAAAGCTTCATCACCAGACAACCCTGTAACTTGGTCCAAACTGTGCAAACACAAGGTTTGAGTTAAAAAAAAAAAAAAAAAGGAAGGAAATCCATGCCCACAAATAAGCAATGGACAAGCCCATAGCCCAAGTTCCTGATGACTTGAACAAGAATTCATTCTCCAACTTCAGTTGCAGTGGCTTCAACAAGGGTCCTTTTGCCCTGAGGTCCCCCTTGTGAGGTCTCACAGGTCAGTGAGGATCATCGTCCTCCACTGATGTGGCAGTGCCCACATGTCCACAGCCAATGTCATTCTCCTGTGGTCTGCTCCTCAGTACCCCTGACATGAGTGTGTGGTGATCCTCTTTGGAGCTGTTGTCCCTCCGGGAGTCGACTACCTGCAGTTCAGAGCCTTCTCTCTGCCATGAACAGGTACCCACAGCTCCCCCCGGATGCTCTAATGTGACCAGGGAAGGCCCGTCCTGAGCAGACTTTGGATCTTGACATGGCAGGTCCTACATCAAAGGAGGTAAAGCTGCCCACTCTTTGATGGCTTCTTGTTTTCTATGCGCCCAAGGCTTTCCAGGAATAGCTCTTTGGGTCTGCACACACTCCTTTTCCATTTGGAGCTGAATTTCTTCTCTGGACCTCATCACTTCTAGGCTCAGGGTACCTTGGCATCTTTGTGAAGTTCCCTGGCATTGGATGGATGGGTGGATTTTTCCTTCCAAGTTAGGGGTGGGGGTACAGGAGGGTAGAGCAGAGCTCTGACTCCTTGCTCTGGAGTAACTAGAGGGCTCCATTTGTGGAGTGACACATTCCTAGGGCCTGCATTTCAGGTGGGTCACGTACCCGGTGCCTCCCAACTGTCTGCACAATGGTTAAAACCATTGAACAAGCAATCAAGGCAGAGGTCAGAGAAGTAGATGGTGGTCTTTGTCACACAGGTGAAAGTGAGCATTAGTGATGCAGTGACGCCCCAAACACAGAAAGTAGGACTTGCCTGATCGAGAACCGAGTAGGGGGTAGGAAGGGCCCTGAGCTCGGAGTCATGCCCCCACCTGCCACAGGCTGAAGGCACCAGGGTGAGTCCCAGAACTGCCCCAGATCCTCTGCCCAGTGTGGGAAGGGCCTGACCTCTGGCTCACTGGGGGCGGGAAGGGCCCTGCAAACCAAAGAAGCAGCTCTCACTTTCACCAAGGACAAGGAGAGAAAAATAGAACACTGTTACTATAGATGGTACTTGGACTTTCTGATGACAAACATTAAGTTGTTGTTGTTTTCAGATGAGTGAAATCTATTTCCCTGGGAACCTTTAAGAAGGAAGTCCTCAGCCCTCTGTGAGAGCTGATTAGTTGTGCACAGAAGCCAGCAACCAGTCACTGGT
Organism: Tonatia bakeri; assembly: GCA_004024845.1. Classification (NCBI taxonomy): domain Eukaryota; kingdom Metazoa; phylum Chordata; class Mammalia; order Chiroptera; family Phyllostomidae; genus Tonatia; species Tonatia bakeri. Next base: position 12,581 of record PVIA01004106.1, read on the forward strand.
ACCTGGGGCCTTTTTAGCATCACCTTCCTGATGTCCTTCCTGAGTCTTTCTGAAGAGGACTCCTGTCTTCTGAGCCACTCTGCCAGGAAGTTGCCAGGGCCCCCAACTCCATCCTTTCGGTCCTTCCCTCTGGTGTGAATGGAGTGAACGGAACAGTCTACCCTTCCTTCTGCTCCATTCTCTGCATTACCTGGCCTGTATCACATTATCTTTCTGTCTGTGCAGGCAGGAGCCACAGCAGCAGCTCCTCACCTGGATGCCACAGGTCCCTAGAGGCTCCCAGGATGGGCTTTGGAGAACCTGGGGCTCTAGCTTGCATTAATCCCTTTACCCTGGAAGGCAGGATGCACAGCTCCCACTACTACCTGCCCAAACGGAGGTCCCTGCTCTTTGACCCTCCATGACATTAATTCTGTTCACAATTCCCCCAAATGTCTTCACCATACCAACCAGGCTTTCTCCGGCAAGCCAAGCAAATGCTAGGAATAGATATCTGAGTAGAGATGCGCAAAGAGTTATCTTCAAGCAGTGGGTGGGTCTGAATACACTGGTGAAAGCCACCTCTGTGTCCCGGTATTGTCTACTTTCGCAACAGGTTTTGCCTCCTGTGAGAGAGTTCCTGCTCCCTCCATTATAACGTAGGCCAGACTTGGTCAGCACAGTGGACTCCAGAGCCTGGGTGATTGTTACTGACTGACAAGACCTCAGGAAATGTGGATCAATGTAGCGCCAAATAAATGAATAGGATTGTGGTGGGGGTGGGGGGCTGAGGGGTGGGGTGGGTGGGATTTGTGAATTACTGGGTTTTTTTTTTACATTCAATATTATTTCAGTATTTTTATTTTTCAACACTGTTCTTTGGATGTTCAGAGCTTCTCTGAAGAAAAGGCAGTACAGGGAGGAAAACCACGGAACAGAACAGGGATTTCCACAACTCTCCTGCCCTGCAGATAACCTCTGATAATCCCAACTGGGACAACTTCAGCGTTTGGGCCTACACTCCCTCTGCTATAAAGGACTCACTGTATCAAGAAGGAAAAGTTAAAGGAGTTTTTAACAATAAATGTTTGTTAAACTGAATTACACATGAAAAGTGCACCTCTTAATTCTTAGCTTCTTTGAACTCCAATTTATTGCAAGGAGGAAATATTCAAGCCAACAATACTTGTCCTATTTACTTTGGAGCCCTTGGAACCACAGTTCCGGTTTTTAACATATTTGTTAAGCAAGTGGGACTGATAAAGTTGTTAAAGCATCCAGCTATTAACAGTGCAAAACCAATACACAGTGTGATATCTTATCAACGTTGCCAATTCCTTTCCCACTGTTCTGAAGCTGCAACAAAGACTGGAGACCAGGGTTTACAGGAGCAAACAGAGGCAGTTTGTGTCGAGGTAGAATCCATGGCCTAACACTTGGGAGCCCAAGTGAGAATAACTCCAGGATGTTGACACGTGTCAGTAACAACATTAAATCCTGAAAAGAGAATTTTTTTACTGAAATCAGTGAATTCATGCCAGCACAAAATTTCCTGGTCCCATGACACTATTTTAAACCACTCTGCTTTTCTAAGAAAATGGATCCAGCCTTGCATTTCTAGCAATAATGCTTTTTATTCTCCACTCAGTTTCACCAGTCCAACCCGCTCCTGTTTGCAGAGCCATGCCCAGCTATGAAGAATGTATTTCTGGGTTTGTTCTAGAAATTATTCTGATCAACCTGTTGTTCCCTCCCCACATTTAAAACTTACTTGCAGATAAAAGAATGGTTGGGGGACAAGGGCAGGGAGATAAGGGGAAACCGTTGCTCTCAGTGAAGTGGGTGTGCGCCAGACACCACCTTCTGGCTGAAGAACGGGGTCTGCCGGGAGCTGACAGAGAACAGGGCTCCAGTCTGAGAGTGAGGGCTGCATGAATGAGCTTTGCTTTCAAGTTCTGTAAGTCAGCATTTAGTTTCTTTTTTCTGTAAGGAATGGGAAGCATCTTAGAGCCACCTATGCCAAGCGTCCACAGGGCAGGGGAACTTTATATAAACACTGAGTGACTCCCAGAATGAGCACCACCCAATATGGCTGGAAGAAACTCTTATAAACTGAATGTTTGTGCCCCCTGCCTCCACCACCACCAAAATTCACATGATAAAGCCCTAACCCCCAGTGTAATGGTCTTTGGAGGCATGGCCTTTTAGAGGTCACTAGGTTTGAATGAGGTCATGAAGGTGGGATTCCTGCAAGGAGGGGGAAACCAAGAGGTCTCTCTCCCTCTCCCTCTCCCTCTCCCTCTCTTTCTCTCTCTAGGAGCTTTCACCAAGGAAAGGCCATGTGAGGACACAGTAGGAAGGCAGCTGTCTACAAACCTGGAAGAGGGTGCCCTCCAGGAACCTGATCTTCACCTTGATCTTGGACTTGCTGTCCCAGAACTGTGAGCAATAAATGTGTGTTGGTTAAGACATCAGTCTGCAATATTTTGTTAGAGCAGCCCTAGCTAAGACAGAAGCCCCACAGTAAGCTTCTCTTTAATCTTCTTCTATATGTTTTCATGAAAATCTGTTTTTGAGCCGTGGAGGAGACTGGAGCTGCTCTTAAGATTTGGAGAACTGAGACCAGGCCTCCAGTGGGGAAAAAGAAAACTTCATCTGTAACAGAAACCTGTAACAGGTGGAACTGTCCTCCTTCCCTCCCTCCCTGAGACCTCTGTCTTCCCTTCATATTGTCCTTCCACATGCCCCTCAATCTGTCCTCTTGTTATGCCTTTCCTCTCCAACAGAGGACCCTGGTCTCCCTCATTTCAGTGCCTGGCAATCACGTGTCCCCTGTTCCAAAGTCAGAAACCAGGGAGTCATGCTTGACTCTTCTCTCTCCTTCCTGTAGAAGCTATGCTAGTTCAAATCCTTCAGGAAGCAGACCCCAAGAAGAGATGGACAGTGCAAAATTTTATTTGGGGAAATGCCTGCGTGAGAGAAAATAGGGAGGGAGCTGCGTGAGGCTGGGCAGCTGTAAAATCACAGGGCGAGTCTGAGAGAAGCTTGGGAGTAACTGTCCTAGGCTGCCTTGCCCCAGGCTCTCCTTGTCTCAGGAAGGTTCGGCAAAGCCATCAGGGAGTCCTCGAACCAAAGTCAGCCACTTACAGAGTCCTGTGTCTCCCAGGAGCAGGTCCCTCGGTATTATTGCTTCACAGTCGTGGCTAGGAGAAGCCTGTGGGACAGCTCAGTGGCCTGGGCACAGCTCAGTGGAGCATTTCACAGTGCAGCAGCTGGGGCCTTCAGTCAGGGATGCTCCCTCCAGGCGCAGGTCTGGGAGGTACATACTCACAGCCGCCATAGTGCACCCTTTGGGCTTACACAGATCTCCTTCTCCACATAGTTTTTGGGATCAGTGTTTCCTGGTTTCTACAAGCCCTTCTTCCTGAGGGGAAACTAATAAAGGAGATTAGAGGGATCAGCTACAGCCCCTGTCACTGTAGTTGATCTCAGGGCTGCAACATAGCCCGCTCCCTCCTGCAATATCCATTCTGAATTCCTGTCACCCTCAGAGCCACCTCAGCAGATGTCAGTAGCTTAGCTGGTTGTCTGTACAGCTCACCTCCCTGAAGCCTGTGCCCTTGATAGTCATACCCTCTCTCAGTTCAGGGTTGCTGCATAGGACTGTTTGTAGTTATAGGGGAAAAAGGGAGCACCAAGAGACCCCACGGTGGACTTCTTTGTATTCTTCCCGGCTGCTATGACATAAAAAGATAAATTATTCGGGGGTCCCTAGGCACAAGAAGTCCAACACGCCCTTCAGTAGTTTGTAATTCAGTGAGTCCCTTGCAGTATTACCTGGCAAGCAACTAGTCTATTTGGGATCAGAAGTTCCAACACTGAAGAGCCTGGATTTGCAGGGACAGAAGTATGAAATCCTCCGATAGGTCATTAGGAGTGGCAATCAGTGGGGCCACTCCTATTTATACCGCTTAGTTCCTGGGTCTGTGAACTGTTCCTGCTAGGAACAGAGCACCATACACAGGTCTGTGCACTGATATAAATATTCTGTGCTTTGAAAGATGGCACCACATTTCTCAGAGTGTTTTCTCCAAGCTAGCACTTCAGCCATTCCAGAAAGGCCATTCCAAACAGTTGCCTCCGGATGGTGGGATGTGTGAAACAACCAGTAAATCCCAAGGTCGTGAGCCCACTCCTGCACCTTCGCTGTAAAGTGATTCCTGCCCAAAGTCAAATGCTGTGCTTATATGAAGTTCTACATCAGTGGGTCAAGCATTCCATAACCCCAGGTAGTGCAGTGGCTGAGGTTTTGCAGACAGGAAAGGCAAATTCATACCCAGAATATTCATTCCTGTGGTGACGAACCATTGGAAGAGGCCTAATGTCATCAACTACCTGGGCACCAAGTAGCCAGCCAGGGTCCTCAAGGACTAACACCATTTGAAGGACTCAGTGTCGCTGACAAGTTGGACATTCAGAGGCAGAGAAGCTAGGTCAGTCTTGGGAAAGAGGATCTATGCTGCTGGACCAGTGTGTGGCCTCTCTCTTGCCCCCACAGCCATTGCTTTCATGTGCCTATCACCAGTTCTGGGCTGGTGACCAATTAGTTTCAGCAGTACACCAACGCCCTGTGAGGTTCTCACCGCAGCTTTAATTGTACTTCTCTGATAACTAAGTTAGAGTTTGAGCAGTGCTTCACATATCAGCTAACTGTCTACTTTCCTCTTCCTGTTTAAACTTATATCTGCACATGAACTTTAAAATCAACTCATCTAGCTCCAGAAAACAAAACAAAAAGCAAACTTAAAAAAATGCATCGGTATTTTGATTGGGAATTATTCTAAAATTATATACTAACTTGGGAAGAATTGGTATCTAAAATGTTCAGTCTATCTATCCAAAAATAAGAGATGTTTTTTCATTTGTTAAAGTCTCCTTTTGTACTTTTCAGGTGTATTTTAAGGTTTTCCTCATATAAGTTTTGCACATTCATGTTAAATGTTTTGTTGCTGTTTATATCCTGTCACTCACTAGTAATTGTGTATGTGAAAATTATCGGGTTGTTATGTTAATTTTACATCTTATTATTCACTACCTTACTTTGTTTTTTTTGTTTTTTTTTAAGATTTTATTTATTTTTAGAGATGGGGAAGGGAGGGAGAAAGAGAGGGGGAGAAACATCAACGTGTGGTTGCCTTTTGCATATCCCCTACCAAGGACCTGGCCCTCAACCCAGGCATGTGCCCTGACTGGGAATCGAACCAGTGACTCTTTGGTTTGCAGGCAGGCACTCAATCCACTAAGCCACACCAGCCAGGGTGTATGTATTTACTTTAATGTATTAGTTTCAGTTTTGATTTCTTTGTGTTTTCTACATACGCTATCAAGTCATCTATATATATGATAAGAAAAAAAGATTATGAGATGTTCTAAATAAATTAAAACAAACAAACAACTGCCTGAGAATGAGAGAAACAGAACAGTTAGCCTCTTAGTAATAGCTGTGGACCAGCTCTAATGATTCCTGTAACCCCAGGAACCTTCTGTTTCTTATTTACACATCAACTTTCCAATCTGCTGCCTACAGTTAATCCACAGGAGTGGACACTTCTTTGAGGACCCTGAAGCACCAATCCCAGAACTAGCCCTACTTCACCTTCTCCTATTCCTTTGTCTATAGCTAATGTCAATCCTTTCAGAAAGGATAACATCTTCCTCCTTTCCACCTGATGTATAAAAATGCTTGCAAAACTCCAGGACAATGGACATGTCTTTCCTACCTAGTCATGCCACTGGTGGTTTAGAGTCTGAAGGGGACCAAGAGTTTTGCCTTTTGGAATATTGATTTCAAGCTGGTTTTTAAGAAACAAAAAACTCAGAAAGAACCTTGGACCCTCCCCACTTTCCTGCCTAAGAGATTAGAGAACCTTAATATGATCAGTTTAGCATTAGACAGGAAGACTCTAAGCTGGAGCCTAATGACCTCCCTTCTCCCCACGTCTTTCTTTTCTGGATTGCCTAGCAAAAACTTACCTGCCATGTGTTCTGCTCTTTCTCAACCACCTGTACATCTTTAGCTCTCTTGGAAATCCCATCACTGCCCCTCCCACTTTCTCCTTTGTCCCAAATAACATACATGCCCAATTTTGTCCAGCTTTGGAATTTCCATGCTTAATGTGCCTTTCCCATGAACATGCATTAAAATTTGATTTTCTCCTCTTAATCTGTTAACTTGATAATTAGCCCTGCTGGAACTTAGATATAGGGGGGGCTCCAACCCACAGAGCCCTCCCAGCCACTGCAGATGAGAATAAGTCTACCAAGACATGATCTGCTTGGGGAGGAAAAGTGACCAATCTCTCAGAGAAGGGCCTCAAGCCTCTTTCTCAATGGGATTTTATGGATTTAGTTTGTGGAGTAATACAGGGCATATAGGTAAAGCTCATCAATCATTGTCAGGCAGTAATGATCAAGGAATAGATAATATTCAAAGAACTATAAGGGCTTATTCTAAGTCAGGGTCAGGTTTATTCTGAGTCGGGGGTCAGATAGTGATGCCAAAAGGCTGTAAAACTTTGGGAAACAAACTCATTTTATGCTTGGGCCCTTAACATTTAAATTGAGGGTATTAGCAAAGCAGGTTTCACAGGATTTTATGCATTCTTTCTTAGGCCTGATTGCCCCAGAAACCCATTCCAGCACAGGGCCACACCTGCCTCTGGCACAGTTTTAGGCTCGAGTCAGGCGTGGGGATGTGGGCAGCCAAAAGGTTAGGAGACTTTTTACAGATAGGATGACTCAGGCTATGACAAAGGGCTGAAGGCCCATCATCCTTTTTCTATAGTCCCCTAAGTCCTTCCCTGATGGTCCCTTCGTGACTGTACCTGTCTTAGGTTGTTCCTCCCTTGAGGAATCTTACCTGTCATTGACTATCCAGCCATCCTCCAGGGACCAAGCAGGGTGAAGTAAAGGGGGAAGAGGCTGAACCCTTGCTGAGAGGATAAGTTTTGTCTCCTTAGTGGCTTAAGGTCCCAAGGTCTTTTTATTCAGCATTAGCTATGGGGGGTTACAGCTTCTGAAACCAGGCAGGGCAGTTCCCAACACTTAGAAAGTGAGAGGGAAAGTATTTTTGTTACTCCTCACAACTCCATTTCCCAAGACTGGTCTCTTTGGCTAGCAATTGCTAATAAACCCTTTCTTTTAAAAGACTTTCAGCCATGGAAGTTAAAATATACCCCCTTTGCAATTCTGACTCCCCTCCTTGTTTTGTCTGATGGCACTTTCCATCAATACAATGTTAAATGTAATGGAAGTAGCAGGTGTCCTCATCTTGCTCCTTGGCTGACAGTGTTTCCCTGTTAAACAGACTAGATTTTACTATTCAAAAAAAAAAGAACTGGCCCTTGAAATTTGTCAAAGCATCAGTCATGCTATATGATCTGGAAATGCAGTATAGATTGTTCACTAATATTTTATTTTTATTTTTAATTTCTATTTTATTTAGGACTTTTGCTTTAATATTGTCTATGAAATTGGCTTGTTTTGTGTGTCATTTTAATCAAATTTAGGTCTCAATGTTATAAAGTACTTGCTTCATATAAAACAACTTTCCTTCATTTTCTGTATTTTGGAAAAGTTTACATAACACTAGGGATTATCTGGTCTTTAAAAGGTTTGGTAGTTTCTTCCTGAAACCATCTGGGCTAAGTACTTTAATAGCAGTAATCTTTTTTTATTTAATTATTTACTTATTTACTTTTTTAGACAGAGGGGAAGAAAGGGAGAAAGAGAGAAACATCAATGGGTGAGAGATATATAGCTGCCTCTCACACACCCCCTACTGGGGACCCCAGGCATGTGCCCTGACGGGGAATCAAACTGGCAGCCTTTTGGGTTGCAGGACACTGCTCAATCCACTGAGCCACACCAGCCAGGGCTGAAGGGGTAATCTTTAGATAACTTTCTCTATTCCTTCTATGGAAATGTTTTTAACCTTCAATCACTAATAGGGTAAATTTCAGAAAATTTGATTTTCATAGGAAATTAATCATTCATCAAATTTATATATACTGTATAAAGTTACAGAGTGATCTTATGTTTATGTAAATATCCTGCTTTAGTAGCTAATTCTCTCATTTATTTATTTTTTAGTATTTGTGCTTTCATTTTAATGCATAAGCTACACAAATTGTCCATTTCTTTTGAAAATCACCATCTATTAGCTACTACTTATTTTATATCAAATTATATACTTTCTTCTTGTACCTAAATTAAGAGTTTCTGAGGAAAAATACTTTATGGGATTCAATTAAATCAGTGATGGTGAAATCCACAGCTTTTAAATAGCTCATATAAATAAAGAGAATTAAAGTAGGCAAATCAAGTACTTAACTCAAATAAGAAAGTTAACAAAAAAAATGGAAGGCAATAAAGATAAAAATCCCAAAATCCTAGACTGTTTTCAAGTCAAAAGCTGACAAAAGGGCAGTCATCTGTCCCATCGTTCTAGATTGTCTCCTGGACTTGCACTACTGTGGGATCCTGAGAGTCTAGAACAATCTTTGGATTCCATGACTCCTGACCCAAAGTGCAGGGCCACAGTCTCCTCAGGCAATTCACCCAGAGACAGGGCAGAGGTGGACATTCCCCACATGGCTCTTTGAAAATATTTTAATACTTCGATTCCCAGTCAGGGCACATGCCTGGGTTTCAGGCCAGATCCCTGGTGCGGGGGCATGTGAGAGGCAACCACACATTGATGTTTCTCTCCCTGTCTTTCTCTTCCCTTCCTCTTTCTCTAAAAATAAATAAATAAAATCTTTTTAAGAAATAAAAAAAAATACTTTAATACCAGCAGCCATTGTGCAGCAGGAAGGGCAGCATTTGTGCACCTCCATCCCTGCTCATAATTAGCACCGAGCTGAATTGTGCCAGAAACAACCCACTCATCGTGACTGCGTATGCCGCTTACTACAGTCACACTAACATGAAGGCCAAGGCTGAAATGTAATGTGCAAAAGTCAAGAGAGTTAAATTAATTGCAGCACTTCAGCATAAAATTTTATGTTTACCAACATTCAGTATTTAAATTAATTTCCTGAAATCTTATTTCCCATCTTCAATTTCACTTGACAGACATTAAGAGCCAACCAGGGAAAATATTTACAATAAATGAAAAGAAACCATACATAATTATATATACAATAATGACTTAGCTTTGTAAAACAACATAGAAATATGCCATATTTTATTAAACAAAACATTCACAGTAGTAGTTATCCCTGGAGGCAAAAAATAGCTGTGTTAGCCATCTTTATAGTGCTGTCTTACCAGAGAGTGCCTGACACAAAGTAGGTATTCAATAAGTTTTGCTGAAAAAAATGAAAGTCAGCAATATCCATCTTCAAAAAAAAGGGTACTCAATCAAGTAAATAGATGAAATTTTAATGTTTGTATCTGAAATATATAAAGGCCTAAAGGCAAAATCAATTCTCTATATAACTTCATTATTATAAAGTTAAGTCCTGAGTCAAAAACCCAACTCTAAAAATATAGTATTAAAAATCATACATCTACATATACACTAAGACAAGTGAACTGTCTTATGCTGCATCATCATCATCTACTGCAGCATAGATGGCTTGATTCCTCCTTTTAATTTTCTTTCTTTGTTCAGGTTCATGCTCGTCACTCGGCCTCTTCAATGGCACTTTAGTTAAGTCCTTCCCATCTCCAGACTCCACTGCCTCACCAGGTTTCTCCTTTCTACCCACCGGGGAGCCCAGTGTATCATCAGAAGAAACAAACATGGAACCTGGCAAGATCCTGACGTCAGAGAAGCTTGCAGAAAAGTCAGAAGCTTGATCAGAAGAAGGTTCTAGGGATGTTGTATGCATGTCACTATGTCCACTCACAAAACTATCTTCATCTTCCTCTTCGTCATCTAACATTATTTCATCGGGATTAACAGAGGACAGGGCAGATGTGTCTGTGTTATATTCACTCGGATCTTCTCCAGAGTCATTACTCCCTGCTTTATCCTGTTCTTCATATTCCCCACACGAGTGGTGTTCTTCCTTGGCCTTCTGAAGACTGACATTAATGTCTGTGATGCCAAGTTTGGCACAAAACTCAGTAGTCTGCGGACTGATCCTATGAAGCAGCTGCATCTCTGTCTGTGGCTTGCTTGGGTCATAGCAAGCAGCTGTCACACTAAAGTTAAGTGGAACTTGAAGGTCATGATTCAATTTTTCCAATACTTCCTTCATAGCTTCTTCTGTTGCACTATAATCCCACCTGTAAAAGAACAAAACAAGGGTATTTTATATTTTATTGGCTTCAGATAATAAATGATGAAATCTAACTATGAACTTTAGGTGCAAGGATAAAAAATAAACCATATATCTAAATTCCATTTAGTAAAATTATAATTCATTTAGTAAAGGACCATTTTGAAATAAAAACAATCAGTAGAAAAAGCTGTCCTTACATCCTAAACCAAGTACAAATTATTTTAATATGTGAACCAAATCTCCACCATATTATAGTTTTATGCACACTTAATCACTTCCGTACTAATTTGGGTTGATGTTCAACAATCCATTTTCTTATAAAACCTGAATTATTTTTATACTCATTTAACAGTTTTCCCCTTAATCAAAATAAAAAAGGGGGTGGGGACACAAAAACCTTACATGTGTGGGGAGAGTGAGTCCTAAATAAGGTCAAACTTACTTACCTTGAATGCAGACCATTATTTTCAGGCATATTCCATAGGCGCCCAGTCACATTAATAAGATTGTTTGTAGCCCTGAGAATAGTGAGCCATTCAATATCATACTCCAAGTGAGTAGGAGCACTGGGGTCATGATCTATTTCTATTACCTACAGGAAGAAATTGGTAATTTTAAGAAATAATATTATATGGATTTCAATACAATAATAAAAGTTAAAAGGAATTTAATTCAGTCGCCTAAAAATATTAATGTAATATAAATATCCCAAAGAATTCTTAGACAACATAAATCACAAAAAGCACTAATTAATAATTCAGAAAATAAACATTAATTTTTTTAATTATTGGAAGAGTAGAACTATATTTCAAAGTTATTTCATTTTCTTTTTACCTGAAGAAAGTCTCTACGTGGTAAGCATTTGTCCAAGGCTAAAAACTTCGTTGCTTTGGCAGCCTGTCCTTTATCCTGGGCCTAAACAATATAAACCATGATTTAGGTAAGAATGTTAAAACATCACAGATAATTCATACATTGAATAGGATGGAAATAATCTGTTACACAAAGTTTGTGTCAGTGGAACAACTGTTATTTTTCCAAAGCAAGTTAGTTCTATACTCACTCGTGTAACAATGGCACTTAAACTCTCTGGGTTTCAATTTCCTTACAGAAGTCAAAGCAGAAAATGATGATAATAATGTTAAGTCAAAGCCTTTAACACATAAATTGAAGCATATAACAAAAAGATTAAAGATAACAGAGGAGTTTAGAAGTAAATTGGCAGAACTCAAAGTACACAACTTTGAAGAGATCATAGAAGAAACTGTCGTTACCTGGAGTTAGGCTAAGATTTCTTAGACACAACATCAAAGGGAAATGCAAAATATCCATAGAATGAAATACTATTCAATAATAAAAATGAATGAAATACTGATATGTGCTACAGTATAAATGAACCTCAAAAACAAGCAAATACAGGGAACCAGGTTCAGAAAAGGCAAATACACAGAGATACAAGGCAGATTTGCAGTTGTCTGGGGCTGAGGAAAAGAACAAAGATTGACAGCAAACAGACACAAAGGATCTTTCGGGGTAATGGAAAGATTCCAAACATTATGTTGTTTGTACAAAAAAAATACTAAATGATACACTTAAATTAATAAATTTTATGTAAATAATACACCAATAAAGCTTTTTTTTTTGAAAAGTCAATTGTCAGAAAGAAATATGTAAGGGGTCACAAACATAAAGGTCATATTGGAAAGCAGTAAAAAAAATGACTCACTGAAAATAAGGCACATGGAGAAAAAACTACAAGAAAACAAGCTGTGGGACGTCCTGCTGAGGACCAGGTATCAAAATTCCTTTGTGAAGAGGGACTGAGAGAGGTGGGAGGCACAGGGACATCGGCAGATCTTGGCTGCAAGGTAGTTCTGAAGAAAGGTCATCTCTGTGTTGGTGGCAGGGCTAAAAGAGGACACTGGCAAAGTCAGAGGAGGTTGCAAAGCCAAGGAAAATGGATCAAATATGTTGTTAACACAGAGAGACAAATCTCTAGTTGACAAAAGGAGATAGAGTGGGGGGAAATGGCAAATCAGATATTTCAATAAAAATCTAAGCCTGTCAGGAGCCTAAGAAATAGATGTGGAAAAGGCGACTGATACGAAGAGATGACTTGGACTTTGGAAAATGAAAGGAGTAACCTCACCTCCTTTTCCCAGTGAAAGTGGGGAGAATAAGTCCACAAGAGAAGGGGCCCACAGGAATATTTCGAGACAGAACCTTCCACACCGTGTTTGGGGAACATAAAGTGTGCCTCTACCACTGAAAAGTGTTTGGTCAAGGAAGTCTGGAAAGCACTGGAAATCCCATCCCACTCTTGGTGTAAGGCAATGCCCATTAGTAAAGACCCAGAAATTATACAGAGCCTCTGAGAAGAAATCTCTAACTTTGTTAACCCAGCATTTTCTAAATGTTTTCCCTTAGAAATACTTTATGGAAAAATCAGAGTGCAGTCAGAATCAGAGATGAGAGAAAGAACCACATATTTCCATAAGAGCCTAATTATAGACATATATTTAATCTCTATCTCCCATAAAACACTACCATCGATGCAGTTACCCAAGGAAAACTTGAGAGTCATCCTAGATTCCCTCCTCCTTCCATGACCAAATCCTGATGATTTTACTTTCAAAATCTCTCTAGACCCTGCTTCACTCTCGCTGTTTCCTTTGCCTTAGGTTAGAATCTCATGTTTTGCTTAAACAGTCTTCTCTACCTCCTATTTTATATCACTCCAATCCATCTGCAAAACTGCTGCCAAACTTTCACTTTCAAAAATGAAAACCTAATTTCATCACTCTCCAACTTTCTCCATTCCTTCCGGTGAAAACCCACACCGCAGAGCACGGCCCAGAGGCACTTGCCATCTTGTTCCAGCATCTGTGCCTTAGCCGAGGGAACCACCTGCAGTTCCCAAAGCACCTGTGCTCAGACTTCTGCCTTCGCACACTGGTCCCTCCTCCTAGATGACCCTCATCATCTACTTCTTCCTGCTACCACCAATTCCTTCAGACAAGCTTCTCTCACTTCAGCTCTCTGTCCACATCCCCATGTCAGCATTTCCCAGCCTGGGTGCTCCCACCGCACCCTCGGATTTTCGTCACAAACTTATTACACTAATTACCATTGCTCGCTTGTCTCTTCCCCCCACCGGAGACTGAGTTACTCAGGAGAGGACAGTTATCTTGCATTCCTTTCTCTAGCTTTACAACTGTGTCCACAGTGCGTAGCGCGTGGATGTTCAGTAAGTGTTTATGAAACAAAAGAATAAATACTGTGTTTTCTACCTGATGCTGCATCAAGGCTGCAAACTTCACATGAAGGTGGGCAGAAAACCAGTAAGTAGGTTTTAAGTGCTCTAAAAGCTCCGAGGCAGCAGGACTTCCTAAGGTGTTATTTTCCACTTCTTGTCGGAAAAAAGATTTAGTCTTAAGAAGTTGCTTCTTATTTCCATAATGGTATATACTTCTTGGCCAATCATGAGATAAGAATATGTCCATGGGCTGCTTCAGCTTTAACAGAAAACAAAAAACAAAAACCCACACACAACTCTTAAAAACAGATGAACCACAAACAATCCCCCTTCCTTCTCTCCACCACCACACAACCATTTACCCACTTAGATCTCCGAATTTTTGTGTAATTCATTCTAAGGATCTTTATGTAAGGAAGTCACAGAAATACTAACCTACTCACTCATGGAGGCAAAAAGAAACACCTTTCTCTCTGCCTCACAAATCATCCTTACTTTCCAGGAAGGCAGGTCAAAAAAGACACACTTCAATTAAACTGCCAATCAGCATTGGGATTCTAAAATATGTAATAGCCCTTTTTGGTAAAGAAACTGTTTTAAGATCCAGAGACACCAGATTTCATAAGACATCTAACATAAATGACACAGTAAAACTAAAGATAGAATCTACATTTTTTTCTACTGGACTCACATAGTATACACCAAAAAGACCTGTCTTTACTACATAAATCATATCAGACATATTTAAGGTAGCTGGTGTCTTCGGGCTGGACACAAAGTATACTCCATATTTGACTCATCCCAGCACCTCCAAGTAATGTGAAACAATACTTAGAAAACTAAATTTAAATAAGTAATTGTTCAAGACAATACAAAATGTAAAAAAGATACGACTAACCACTAAATAATATGGACAATAAGTGCAATGAAAATTTGGTGAAATGTGACGACGTTAAACTAGAACACTGATTGGAAAGTGGTATCTAAGCTGGGTCTTCAAGGACTGTGGGTTTTGGACTGATGAAAGGGAAAAAGCAAAGTAAGGAACTGATAAGAGTTGGGCATTAAAGAAATGCCTCGAGCATCCTCAAGCTTCCACAGAGGCTGTGTGGTATGGTGGCAAGTGCCTGAGTTCACTCAGACTCGCTCTACCACTTAACTACTTGGGGAAATTTTGGGCAGGTTGCTTATCTATCTGAGCCTTGGCCTCTCATCCTTAATGTGACAGAATTTGAGTGGCAATAATATGAAACACCACATGTGCAAACTGCTTAGCCCGGTGTCAGGCGTTGAATGGGTTCTCAGCCAAAAACCTAGCTTCACCAACACTCCAGTTACGCCAGTGTTTCGATACCATCTTTGCGATTTTCCCATATTTCTGTCACCTTTACTATTATTTATTTTCTACTTAATACCATTATTTAAAATAAAATGTTTTAATATTTTCTTTAAAGTGACACTTTATTTCAATATATATTCTTTAGTGTTACCCTAAGTAATAGTATCTAAAATCATGAATTAAATGCTTTACTCACTAAAATAAATTTGTAACCATAAAAACATTGTAATGCTCATATGTGAACCTCCTAAAAACAACTCAAAATCCAAATTTCAGAAATACTTAATTAAGCTCTTCATGAAAGTAATAAACCAAACCGATCAAAGTACCCTTTGACTTTAACATTTTTTCAAATCTGCCATAATGTACTTTTTACATACCTGTTTTAATTTATAGACTTCAATATTTCTCACATGATATATACTCCTTATGGTAGCTGAATTATAAGGAGGACACTCAAAATGGCCTGAAATTGAAAAAGAGAAATAAGTGGGATTCAACACCGTTAAATACTGCAAGTATAAATAGATATATATATTTCCCTAAAACTAATGTCTGTTAGCAATGTTTTTGGTTCTTAAAAATGTGTAAAAAACAGTACTCTTAATATGCTGATATTTTTGACTAGTAAGTGATCACAAACTATAATTCTACATAATTGGGGCTTGTGATTTTTAAAATTAAATTATATTTCATTTTGGAGCATACTGTTTATTCACACACTTTAAAAACACCTTCATAAAGGTACGGAGTAAAACCTGTTCCTCCTGGAGAGCAGGCAAGTGGATGCCCCGGGCAGGGAGCAAGCAGGGGTTAACTGCAAGTAGCCACAAAACTTTTAGGAGTCATAGAAATGGTCTAAATCTAGATGGTGGTAAAATCTGGATGCATAACTCAATAAATTTACTAAAACCACTGAATTATATACTTACAATGGTACATAAATTTTACCAAAATAAAACTGCCAGAACAATGGGAGGAGCCTGTCTATCCCTATCCCCCAGTCATCAGCAGCACCACCCAGAGGCAGCTAGTGTGAATCAGGTTTCTGTTTGTTACTCTAGGAATATCATCTTTGCATATAATTTACCTCTGTCTTTATTCTCCCCTTTTTTATACAAATAGCAGTAGACTTTATACATGTTCTGTGCCTTGTTTTTTCACTTAACTTATTTTGGAGTTCTGTTCATATCAGTTACACATAGATCTGCTTTTTTTCCCTTTATATTTTTAATGGCTTCATGGCATGATACTGTATAGTTATATCAAGATGTATTTAACTAGCTCCTACCTTTTGCTATTAAACATGAAACTGAAATAAACAAATTTGCATACATCATTTTGCACATGTGTAATCTACCTATAGATACATCCCTGGAAGTAGAACTCCTGAGTTGGAGGACTTTTATAATTTCCACAGAGATTAACAATTGTCCCTCCAAAGATTGTTTCCAATTTGCATGCTCACCAGCCATGTAGGAGACAGCTTAGAATCATGGAGAGCAGTGCACTGGGAACAGACTTGTGACTTAACAGTTACATTAAGGATATAAGTTTTAAGTGACTAACTTAATTCAAAAAATTTTCAAATCAAATGTGAACCCAAGCTATTCCTTTAGTTTTAAAATCAAGGTATAATTCATTCACATGTTATAAGATGAATAAGTACAGTGTGGTGTTCAGATGACCCTTGAACAACATGGGTTTGAACTGTACAAGTCCACAGGTCCACTTACAGATGATTTTTTTTTTTTCAATAAATACCCATACTGTTTTTGGTCTGAAGTTGGGAGTGTGCAGATGTAGAGGGCCAAATGTATGCACTGATCTACACCATTTTACATACGGGACTTGAGCATCCATGGATTTCAGTATCCACATTGGTGGTGGTGACAGGGTGTCCTCGAAACAATCCCTCACAAATACCAAGGGACACGCTAAGTTTTGAGGCAGTCAAATTCATACATGGATTTTTGACCATGCATTGTTAAAGGATGAACTGTATTTATACAACAAAATACTATTCACAAATTAAAATGAATATATCAGAATTACATGTATCAACATAGATTTCAAGAACATTAAAAAAGAAGTTACAGAAAGATACATACAAAATGATACATTTATATGAAGTTAAAAACGTGCTATATAATACGCTATTTAAAGCTGTTACATATACGATAATGGTAATGAAATAAAATGATCAAGTGATTTATAAACACCAAATTCAGAATAGTGACTGTCTCATGGAGAAAGGGAGGAATAAAATGAGAGGAATGGGACTGAGCACTGATAATAATGTTTCAATTTTATCTATGCTGTTTTATTTCTTTTTAAAAATTTATTTACTAATTTTTAGAGACAGGGGAAGAGAGGGAGAGAGAGGGAGAGAAACACTGATGTGTGAGAGAAATATCAATTGGTTGTCTCTTGCATGGCCCCAACTGGAGACATGGCCAGCAACCCAGGCATGTGCCCTGACCAGGGATCGAACCAGCGATCCTTTGCTTTGCAGGACAATGCTAGGCCAACTGAGCCACACCAGTCAGGGATATTTCTTAAAAATCAAAACTAAAAATGGCAAGAATACTAAGACTTAATAAAAGCTAGATAGTGGATACACAGATAATACATTCCTGTGGCCTCTATATTTCCATATGCATAACATATTTTATAATATAAATGTAAGAATAAGTCACTCAGTGCATAGAAAAAATCCAATGCAAAAGTCATACTATATATCACGCTTAAATTACCCTGGGGCATGCAAGTTTTAAAGTTTAAAAACAATTCAGAAGAACAATACCTTTTCGATAGTCATGAGATTTGAAGATACCAGAGATTCCACCAATCCTTAACCCTCGGTATTTTACTACACCTGCCAAACCTGAGAAATTGCACAGTGAAATAAGATTACTATAGGCAAAAGCAATCTCTTTCCTAACAGAATGAACAGTTTAGAGGCCTAGAATTCCATGCAGTCCTAAAATTATTTGAAAATAAAGTATCACGATGAGGTTACTCTTTTACATAGTAACATGCCAACAATATGTAAGATAGACTAGGGAGAAGAGGCCTAGAAGCAGATCAGTCAAGAGACTAAGCAGAAAGACAAAAACAAGTAAGATAGGATGCATTATAATTTGGCACCTAATGGAATATGAGGGTGGGGTGTGTGTGGCAATAGACAAAAAGTGTGCTATGATGGATTTGTATGTTATATATCTGAAAGTCAACAAGTATAAGGTATAAAGAACCTGCAGTTTCTATATTTCATTCCTGAATAATCACCGTCAGACAATTTCACTTTTTCATAATGTTGCAATTATCAAAAGTTCATCAATCAGTAGTGAAGTATAGAAATTAAATTTCTGTAGTTTTCAAAAACACCTATAAACATTCCAGTAAAGAGATAAACGTTGGACTGTAACAGGGGTGTCCAACCTTTCGGCGTCTCTGGGCCACGCTGGAAGAAGAGTTGTCTTGAGCCACACATTAAATACATTGTAACACATAACCACAAAAAAAAATCACATAATGTTTTAAGTAAATTTACAACTTTGTGTGGGGCCCCATCCTCAGCCATCCTGGGCTGCATGTGACCTGTGGGCCACAGGTTGGACACTCCTGGTTCTAAAGGGACTAAAATTGAACCCAAATCTATTCAGGTCTGTAAATCAAAATGCAGATTATAGGCAATGCAGAGGATAAAAGGAACATATTAAACAATTCAGTGAATTCCAGTAGCTACATCCAGAATGCAGGAAATTCTACAAGAAAATTTCCATTTTTCTTCAACAAATAAATGGCATGGGGATAGGAAGGAGAGAGAGAAAAGGGACTGCTATTGCCTAAGAAACTTCAGAATCATCCAATGAAATGGACAATCCAATGAAAAGTGTGGGCTTGTCTGGATCCTATTTGAACAAATAAGCTATAACATAGACATCTTTGTGATAAGTAGGGAAATTGAAACATGAACTAGGCAACAGATAATAAGGAATTACTCTTCTACTTTAGTTAGATGTAATAATGGTACCATAGTAATGGTATTTTTAAAAATCTTTACCATTTAAAAAATATGTACTGAGTATGTACAGGTGAAATAATCTCATGGCTGGGATTTGCTTTAAAATACCCAAGTTACCTTCTCCCACAAAATAGGTTAGGGAAAAATGGGTTGAAATAAGGACACTGAATGATAACAGTGGCTGAAGCTAGTTAATAAGTATAAAGATTCATTATACAGGTATTCGCACCTTTTCAAAAATTTGCATTACACCTCTTCACTTTTATGAAACACCTACAGTAGTACCTGTTTTAACTAACTGAAAGCAATGTGAAGAGGATTTTTGCTTGCACAAAAAAAAGGTGAAAGGCTAAAAGAGCATTCAGCATTTGTTTTGCAGTGTGCATCCAGAGCAGGGAGAGTGGCCCCACCAAGCTCCTTCCCCAGTAACTATAGTCAGCATCAAGCCACCATAGCTTTGAACTGGGTCTAAGCATCTGTGCTTTATCTGGGTTTATTTTGTGCATCCATTAGTGAGATGTGTTCTATGGTAGCACAAAAGTCTAAGAGAGCTTATAAGAAAGTTACACTCAGCATAACACTGGATGTGATTAAGCATATTGGTAGGATGTGGTAGGTTATTTTCTGGGTCTGGGAACACTCAAAAATTTTGCATGTAAATTAATGAAAGTTTCATAGAAACACCCTATTTTCAGATAGTGGGGGAAACCTGTACTATTCTCTATGTTTGTGTATGTTTAACACAAAATTTTTGCATGTAAATTAATGAAAGTTTTCCCCTTATGAAAGTGTTCATAGAAACACTCTACTTTCAGGTAGTGGGGGAAGCCTCTACTATTATCTATTTTTGTGTATATTTAACAATTTCCATTACAAAAGCTTTTAAGTTTTTTAATTTAATAAAAAGAGTGGGGGAAAAATAAAGGAAGTGAAAACAGTGTGGAAGGTCTTTGCAGCTATATTAACTATTGCTTAAAACACTAGATGAAGCATGGATATATTTTCATGATTACCTACTTAACCATATTAATTAAATTTCCATATTAAGAGAATTCCCAAAACACCATACATCTCAAGACACTTCCAACTGGTATGCAAATCTTAACAGACCCTTCCATCCTATCAAGTCAAGAACTTACCCACAAACACATACCTAAGTAATAAATGTTTGGTGCCACCCAGCCACCATAAGGTAACTCTTGCAAATGATTTGAAGCTTCATGGTTTCCTCCAATGAAGATTGTGAGAACTGGGGCCTTTTTCTCTCCAGAGTAATACCTAGAACATTAAGAGTAAAGTTGCCCGTTGCCATACCAGAAATGAAACAGAGAGAAAAAGCAATTAGGTGTGCCTATACAATTCGACATAGGAGAAAAGCAAAATAAGGTCTTAAGGAAAAATCTGAGCTCATCAGGAAAAGTTAAAAAACTCTTTTTAAACGAATTTCCCATATGGGAGGGTCACTTTGTAAAGTATAGAATTGTTCAATCACAATGCTGCACACCTGAAACTAAAACAAAATAATATTTACTGTAAACTGTAATTGAAAAATAAAATAATTTAAAAAATTGCCTATGTTTGTCCTTAAGAATGAAGGGATTCCACTTTGTTGGATTTCAAGCCAATGAGGTCAAGAACTTTGTTAGTTCACTGCTATAACTTCAGCTTCTAGAGCCGGTACTAGCACATAGTAGGGGTCCAATTAAAACTCCAGGATCATTAAATGAACTAGTCCCAGAGATCTATCAAGTAGTTGATTAACCCGTCAGATACTTCCTTCACGTTTTGCCCTCAGTTTGCGACCCCTTCCGAAAGATAAGACAGGAGGGATGGAGAGAAGAAAAGTGACATTTACTAAACGCGGGTTCCGAGAGACGCACAGCTTGAACAAAGACGGGAACCAAGGGAGGCAGCTAGTAGGTGGCAGAGGGGAGTCGAGGACACTCCGGGTTCTTCCCCACTGCTGGCCAGTCGCACCTCGCAGCGCAGGGTCCGAGGGCCGTGCGCGCACCTCACCTGTAGAAGGTCTGCATGTGGCGGTACTTGGGGGGCACAGCCATGCAGCGCAGGTCTGCCTCGTTGCGCACCGCCTGGAAGTCGCCGCAGCACAGCAGAAGGTCTATCGGCCCGGGGCCCCGCTTTTCAGCCAGCGCCAGAGTCTCATAGATCTTGTCCAGCTCGCCGTGGCAGCAGCCGGCCACAGCCACCCGCATCCTGCCGGCCCGAGGAGGGAAGGACTACCCGCAACCCCTAGAGCAGAGCAAGCCCAGTCAGGAGAGCAAAGATCAGACGGATCCTTCGGCTCCCGCCAACCTCAACTGAGCCGCCACCTCGTTGAGATTCCTGCACTATAATTGACTTCCGGCTTCAAATCTCGCGAGAGAGCGACGGGAAGCCAAGATTAACCCCGCGGTTCCAAAGAGCTTTCTACTGGATTAGGTCGTGCGCGTCTTCGCGGGACTTTCAGTTTTAGCAATCTGACAGATAACAAAAATTACGACAATAATAAACATAAAAATAGAAGTCCCCAGAAATAAGAGTTCAGTTTGATAAAATTAAGCCAAGCAAATCAGTGAGCAGGTGCGATTGGCTAATTCCCTAGGATGAAGATCTCAGGGCAAAGATAAATGCCTGAAAATAAATTAGAAATTAAACAAGCAAACAAAAAATTAAAGAGACAAAAAATAAAAATAATTTTAAAATAAAACGTAAAAACTCACTCAGGATTTTAAAATTATCCCCCCAAAGATTTTCTAAATTCATCAGGTTTTTTGTTTGTTTTATTTTGTTTAGCTGCCAGGGACTGTACATTTTCCTAGCAAATGGTTGTTTGCATAACTAAACAGCAAGCACAGATAAAGGAGATGAAAGTCTCGAAAACGTCCAGAAGGAAAAAGGATCAAACTGTCAATTGAATGCGTGGCCCAGACAGAAACAAACAAATAAAACACTTCTGGCAAATCTAATCAGTAAAAGTAATCTGATCAAGATAATACAGAGGGTAGCTAATCAATCTCTGCATATATTTTTCCCCCGAGCACGGACGTCGTACTTCACTGGACAGGCCTGTGACCCGGAGACGCGGCGGCGCCCCCGTCTCCGGGGTTTCCACAGCGCCGCCCTCTGGGTCTCGGGGAGCTGGCAGCTGGCAGGGCGGAGACGGCAGCGTCTCAGGACTGCCTCTGAGTCGACTTCGTCACAAAGTCGTCTGCTTCTCGGGTCAACGCCGCTGTTGGTCACCGTTGCGTCGAGATGCTGGCCAACTTGCAGTAAACACAGAGGGGCAGCACAGGAGCAAACACGCGGCGCTCAGTAAGCTGCCACCAATGACAATCATAATTTCAATATCGACCTTCTCAATCATGGTCCCAACGTCAAACATTTTTTTAAAAAATAAATAAATAAAACAATATTCTAGAAACAAACACACCAAAATCAATTCAAAATGAGGTAGATATATGCAGAACAATGGCAATAAAACAACCCTGGAAAAGTTGTCAAGACATAAATCCATTAAAAGACTATGTACCCAGGATGATTTGTGGACAACTTCTTTCAAACTTATAAAGAAGATATAACTTTCATCATATTTAAATGGATCAAGAGGGTAAAAAAAGAGATGGAAATCTAATGTTTTCAATTATTTTAGCATTTCATTTTCATTTTGTATATTTTTAAATATATAAGAATCTATGCTTTTTATAATACTAAACTTAACTTTTTCCATTTAATTTTTAATCTACAAGAATTGTCTTTTTCTGGATCATTATTTTCTCCATGTAAAAAATTTTAATTGAGGGCTAATTTAGTTAAAGAAGCATGAACAAATCCAATCTTAAGTACACATTTTGATTATTTCTTCATATGTAATCACACATAACCACCACCCATATCAAAATATAAAATATTGCCATCATTCTGACAGATTCTCTTGTGTTTCCTCCCAAACCCCTTTCCCCCAAAGGAAAGCACTATTCTAACCTCTATCTCCATAGATCAGTTTTGCTTGTTTCTAAACCTCACATAAATGTGAATACAGCCATGTGCTTCTTAACAGGGAGGGATACATTCTGAGAAATGTGTTGTTAAATGATTTTCTCTGCATGAACTTCACAGATGTTTCACAAACGTAAATGGCATAGCCCGGTGATTTTCAACATTTTTCATCTCCTGGCACATAAAAACTAACTACTAAAAATCTGTGGCACACCAAAAAAAATTTTTTCTTGCCAATCTGACAAAAAATAGGTATAATTTTGATTCATTCACACAGGACAGCTCTTGTTGTGTTGGTTGTTGTCAGTTTTTTATTTGACAATCTAAGGGAAAAGAGGTCAGTGCCCCTGACACAACGTTTTGTGTTGCATGTTTTAAAATTCTTGCAGCACACCAGTGTGCCACAGCACACCAGCTGAATATTACTGGTATAGCCTACTGTGCACAGACTAGGCTATGTGATATAGCCTGTTGCTCATAGGGTACAAACCTGTACAGCCTGTTACTATACAAAACAACATGATATTAAATCAAACACAAGATAAAGTGATTGCCATCAAGAGATTTGGTAAAAACCTACGAGGCTTCTCTCAGTGTAACATTGTATATCATTGTTTTTTTAAAAAAACATAAATCATGCAGATTTTAGAGCAAACTTTTTTTATAAGTAGAAGGAATACACTTTAAAACAATGATAAAAATACAGTTTGGTAAATATACAAACGAGTCATGTAGCCATTTATTATCATTATCAAGTATTATGTACTGTGCATAATTTTATGTGCTATATTTTTAGGTTGGGAACTTCCCTGCCTGTTTTCAGAAGCTGTAACCCCCGCCAAGGCTAAGGCTGAGAGAATGACCTTGGAACTGTCAGCCAGCAAGGAGACAAAAGCTTATCTCCCTGGGAGGAGTACCACTTCTGCTCCTTTTATTTCACCCTGCCTGGTCCCCAGTGCTTGGTTGGTTAGCCAATGATGGGTAAGATTCCCCAAGGGGGGAATGACCTAAGACAGGCACAAACACATGGGAGGCCCCCAAGGAAGGACTTTGGAGCCTATGTAAAGGGGATAATGGACTCTCACCCCTTGACTTTGACAAAGCCTGAGTACTCATTCATTGTCTGTGAGATAATCTCCTTATCTCTTGGCTGCCTTACTCCACCTAAGCCTGAAGCAATGACAGGGTGGTGCCACTCTGTGCTGGAAAGGGCGGGTTCCCCGGGTGATCAGGCCTAAGAAAGAATATGTAAAATCCTGTGAAATCTGATTTGTTTAGAATGCTCTCAATTGAATGAGAAGGGTCCAAGGAAGCAGTAAGTTTGTTCCTTAAAGTCTTTTACAGCTCTTTGACCCTAACTCAAAATAGGCCCTCAGACTTCCTTGTTGTCTATTGTTTCATCCTTTCTTTCTGGCAATGAGTAATGAGCTTTACCTGAATTCTTATGCAAATGAACCCAATAAAAGCCTGCTCTGGTGGAGGATCGAGGTGCTCTCCCCTAGGCTGCTCTGCCCTAGGGTGCTCTCCCCTAGGGAGGGTGGCCCAGCACTCCCCACTAGAGAGAGTGGCCGTTCCGTCTGTTCCTACTTCCCCACAGGACCTGGTTGTCTCTGTGTATTCTCGTGTGTTGACGAGCCATCTGCAGCGTTCCACAGTCACTGCCGGTCGGTGATCACGACATTTTTATAGCACATATACTTTTATATATGGCAGTGCAGTAGGTTTGTTTATAAAACTAGTATCACCACGAACACATGGGTAGTGTGTTTTGCAATGAAATTATAATAGCTATGGTGTCACTAGGTGATAGGAATTTTTCAGCTCCATTACAATCTTATGGGACCATTGTCATATACGTGGCTCCTCACCAACCAAAATATCATTATGCGGCCATGACTATGTACATTAAGTACTCTGAAGTGTCTGCCTTTCTTCACTTAACATAACATCTATGACATTCAAACATGAATCTATACTGTAGATATAAGCATAGTATGCTGTTTCTGATTGCTGTGTAGTATTCCATTGTGTGAAAATACCACAATTTATTTATATATTTTCCTGTTTAAGGACATTTGGATTATTTCTAATTTGGGACTGTTATGAATAAAGACACCATACACATTCTTATAAAAATTTTTTGGTGGATATGGCACTTACTTCCCTTGGATTATGCCCGGGAATGGAATTTGGATAATAGAGTAGGTAATGTTTAGCTTTAATAGATAATGTCAGTTTCCAAAGTGGTTGTACTTGTTTACACTTCCCTATCTAATATAAGGGCATTCCAATTATTTTATATGCTCAAGAGCACTTGGTATTATCTGTTCCATTTCACTCATTTTGTTAGGTGTGCAATAGTATCTCCTTGTATTTTCATGTGTATTTTACAACAAAATTTTAATACACGAGTTGTTTGAATTTTTCTTTTGTGATGGATAAAAAACAATAACTTAATGTTATACCATTCAAAATTTTATAATCAAAGAAGGAAATAGAAAGCTATAAATAGAAACAAAGAAGTACATGGTGGCTCAGGCCCCTACTCTTTCTGATCTACACCCTATGAGGAAATCAACAAACTTTAAAATTCTCACTGACTTTCTCAAATCCAGGGAGCATCAAACTAAATAGAAAGCCTCACCCCCTTCTTATTCTGAATGAGAAGAAATGGATTGGTCATTGGAGAAAAATGGAGGGAACAAACAGTGAAGATAGTTCTTTTTGACAAATGTGAAGGGCTACTCATGGAACAGGAAGGTGCTCTCTAACCGTGTGTGTGGTCCCAAGGTGAAAACAAACAGGTCTTAGATCTGATGGGAAAGAAATTCCTTGAGTCTATCAGAGAAAACACAATATGTAAATACAGGCACCCAACAGTAAGCAAGATAAAAAAGGAACCACACGTCGACTATGGAAACGTGTTGAAAAAAGCACAAACTGGGATGAAGCTGAGCAGAACTGCTATTTAAAGCTTCTTAGGCATGACCAGACCTTAGTTTGTAAGTACTATTCTCCTCTAAAAGAAATCAAGTGTGCTTATTGAAGTGGTTGATTCCAGGACAGAAAAAGTATAAAATGAGCCTACAGCATCTTGCATCAGAAAGCAAGGACGTGTTCAAAGAATCTGGGATGTCAAAGCATAATGATGGAAGGTTTTCTACTCACCAAACCTGAAACAGTTTCAACATCAAAATGCATATTAAGAGTAACAGACTGTGGCCTATTGAATAAATTAAGAATCTATTATCCCATACTGGTATAAAAAATAAGTAATGGGGAAAAAAGAGAGCTCTTATTACATAAGAATGCTGTGTATGGGATAAAAAATAATAATACTTTTGTTCCCACATTGTATGTTCTCCTAGCTGGGCTAATAATGAAATTAATAGATCAGATAAACAAAAGAAAATAATATCTGAATAGGTGCATGTATGGAAAATTCACATAAGCATGAAAATTTCATGGATGGTGAAGTAAAATTGGGTATATGTATCATTTTGGCCAAAGGAGAAAAGGAAAGCAGCGGCCTGCGATTTTAAAGGAAACGAGCAGTTTACACGGAACATACACAGCACATAAATTCTTGTTTCAATGGGACAAAGGGTGATCTAGCTACAGGCCCCAACCTGGATCCTTCCCATCTATCGTACTCAAATTAGGCTAAGGGGAACACCCTAAATTTTCCATTCTGAAGCAGGCTTTTCCACCTGAATCTCTTAGGCAAGTAAGAGGCAGGGCCAAAATTTCTTCCCAAGTCTTTTGTTTCTTAATAACCAGATAAAATCAATATCCCAAACAGCAGCTTTGGGTGGCAAAACTTTGGTCCCCTTCAGCTAACTGATAAATATAGAATGGAATTGGAGTTAGAAATCACTGTTTGAACCTCACACTAATCATTATCTTCATTGTAATTGTTTCAAGCATGAATCTTTAAAGAATGCTAGCACTACTGGGTAAAACTTTGAAGAGTAATAGTATACTTACACAGTCTCAATGTATCTATTATTTGAAACTACTTACATAGTCACAAAATATCTTTCCAAAAGATACTTATTATAACAAAGATAAAGAGGGATTTTACACTGGAGCTATCAGGCTACACCACTTTAACAGTGTTCAAAGGTAATCTCACCAGGAATGACAAACCACATCATATGCATTCTGATATGATATATATTATACTTATTGTATTTCTACCAAAAATATATAACCCAAATCTAGTCTTGAAAGGTATCAAGCAAATTAAAATTGAGAAAGATTTTTTAAAATAACTTGCCTCTTTTTACCAAAAAAATTGTGAAATATAAGAAGAGATTGAGAAATATTAAAATTAAAGGAGACTGAAGATTCATGATAAGTGAATGCAATATGGTGCTATAAAAGACATTATTAGGTCAACTGGCAAAATATGAATAAGCTCCGTAAATTAGTATTGTATAAGTATTAATTTTCTGATTTTGATAATTTTAGTCTGGTTATATAAAGGATTTTCTGGTTTCCATTTTAAGGAAACACACTGAAATTATAAATATATATCATAAACATATGATATATACTTATATATCGAGAACTACGAGATAGTTCTTGGCCCACCTATGTATTTCCAGTTCTAGAAATTAAAAGGAACTGCATTCCATGTCCTAGACATCCTTTGCTAGCTGAGGTCTGAATTAGGTTTTGCAAATGAGAAACACATTTGTGAACCATTGAACAAATAAACCCACATTAACTTTCAAGGCTAAAAGTTGTTTTAAAAGAAATGTTTTACTAGAGAACATTGCTAACAAAGAGAAAAAGATTGGGTTTGGGGTATAAAGCCTAAACTACCCACAGCATGATTAGGCAGGAAAGATATGTCCTTTGTCCCAGAATTTTCCAAGTATTTTTAATACATCAAATAGGGGGCAGGAAGATGTTAGCCTTTCTGAAAGGATTTAGATTAGCTATAGACAAAGGGGATGGAAGAAGGTGAAGTAGGGCTAGTTCTGGGATAGGTGCATCAGCATCCTCAAAAAAATGTCCATTCCTGTGGATTAGTTTTGGCCAATAGATCAGAAAGTTCATATGTAAATAAGCGGAGACTCCTGGGATTACAGGAATTGTCAGAGCTTGTCCACAGCTATTAACAGCCTAATGATTCTGTCTTTCTCCCGTTCTCCTGCGGCTTTTTTCTTTTTTAAGTTTAGAACATCTCAGTTTTTTCTTCTTGTCAGAGATTAGAAGGTAGAAAGGTTTCTTCCTCTTCTGGTTTTGGCAATGATGGTGGCAGCTTAGCACCCCAGCCTCCTCCAGTGGTGGTGAACTTCCTAATGTTCCTTACCCCAAACAAAATTCTCCCTCCCTGTTTGCATCTTTAGTCTTTCCAGCCATTTTGTAATCTTTTTGCTTAAAATACCTAGAATGTGTTTTGTTTTCTTGTATGTTGTGTTAGGCAAGATGTTGTTCAAGGAAGAAGCAACAAGCCAGTGTTTCCAACCATTTAAAAAACAAAGCAAAAGTTCGGGAGGAAAATATCCACAGGCCTTTTCTGGAAAAAAAAAATTGACTTGACAATAAAATTCAGCCAAACAAGAGTTGAAGAAAAATAAAGGACACAGAAAGGAAGAATTGTGTTTAAAAGATGGATGATTGAAAACAGAGCAGAGAAAGGACACAGGAAATGCCGTGGTGAGCGTAGTAAGATACTTAATGAATAAATGTAGGATGGTTCTGGAAGACCATGCTGGTATGGTGACATATTGGGAAGAAACCTTCATAAGTAAGTGAATGGGCCATGGGGATTTCTGAGCAATGAGTCTTCAATCAGTTTTGTAAAAGGTTACAAACATCAGGAGAAACATCTATCCTTGCCATCTGCATCTTATGATTGAACGAGGTGATTGTGACACCTAACACCACCAGATGGCAGCACACTCAGAAAAACTAAGGAGAGCACGTATGAAGTGATCAAACTAAATATAAGCAAAACTCAGGATAAAAGAGTTCTGTGTGATCTCTAGCCTCTGAATCTTAAACTCATCAGACATTTCATTAGACTTTCTAATTTCATCAGAAAACACACACACACAATATCTCTCCTTTATAGGTTTTATGATTTCCAGATTCCTTTCCTGAATTGAAAATGGTGAAAAGATCAGATTTACACTGCTTAAGTTATCTTTGTTTCTCCATTATGAAACACATCTGCCCACAGATTGTGCCTTTTGTTACATCAGGTAAGGAAGTCCTCTCTATTCTGTGCACAAGGACAATTCAGGAGGATAGAGAGTTAACAGCCCCAGAGAAAACATCAACAAGGTTGTACAGGATGAAAGTGATAAATGCTCCAACCTCAAGATGTAAATGGGTATGCTGCATGTTTCCCAAAGGTCCTCAAGAAATAAGCAGTGCCTTCAATAATGGATGCTTATATTGTCTTTTTCTTCTTTCTTGTCTCACTCACCCTGATCCATCAATTCTTTCCTGGAAACTCTTCTCAAATGAACTATCAGAACCCAAATCATTGTCCCAGGGTCTGCCTTTTGGGTTGCCTAAACTAAGGCAAAAATTCATTCAGCGAACATTTAGTAAGTGACTATTCCATGATAGGCAGTGAGATAGAAGACCTAGAAGATAAAATTCCTAGTCCCTGCCATGAAATGTATAGAGGGGAGACAAACAAGTAAAGAATTATCAAAAAATTCAATGTATTGTTAGAGACACTGTGTTATTGGCAAGAATAGAGTGATGAAGGAAGACATGAGAGAGGAGTCACCTAACCTAAACTTGCGGGAGAGGCTTCCTACAGGATGTATGACTTGAGGTAATAGGTGAAGTGTGGATCAAACACACCTATAATAATTTTATATCATGCAAATATCAACTGAACAGTAAATTGATACCTCTGTGTAATGGTTATGCTCTGCACTGTTGTGGTATGTAGTATATGACATGATTTTAAGTGATACATGGATGGACATTTAGACTTCTTTGCAGTTATTATGTTAATGTGTACCAGAATAAGAATAAAGAGTACAATAAACTTGATTTTACAGAGTATTATGGTTTGGGATGAAGCTAAAACGATGTCATGAATGGAAATTGGCTTTAGAAAAATATTGAGTGAATAATAATACCTGAGTACAGACTGGCAAAGATTGTGGGGATGGTACGCAGATTACTAAAGTTTGGGGCATAGTTTTGTAGCAGAAGGAAAATCTAAAATGAAATTACTGCTTTCCAGAAACTCAACAGTTTGTTAGGGACACACAGACCCATAAGCAAGGATGAGTAATGCTACAGTAAATTTAGAAACCAAGTACCGGAGAAGATAGGAAAGCAGTGAGGAGCAAAGCAAAGGAGAGGCTAAAGGCTATAAGATTAGTTGGAAGGCTGTTGCTTAGTCCAGGGGAGAACTAATAACAGTCTGAGTTAGGCAGCGGCTATGGAAATGGCAGAACAAGTAACATAACAGGCTCATTACAACCATCCTGTAAAAACCTGACTGGTTGCGAGCATCACGAAGGCGAAACCGGTCCAGCCAAGCCCAGGGCGGTTTCGTAGGTACGTACACACAAGCACACACACAGTGGCAGAGTGGAGTTAATCAATCAGAAATACTGTAATTATATATAAATATAAATATATATAAATAATTTGGCTTCAGTTATCTGAGCATTTTAGCGTGACTTATTCAGCTATTTGCCGCCATTTTCCCCCTACTTGACCCAGAGGCAGGAGAAAGGCTAATACTTATATAACACTTCGTACGTTCCAGGCACCTTCTGAGACCTTTGCGTTCTTCATCCTCATAATCCTTATTTAACAGAAGAGAAACCGACTTAAAGGACCTTAAGGAGCTTGCCAGAGATACTGCAGCTGATACGTGAAGTAGCAAAGATTAAACGCAAGTGTTCTGACTCTAGAGTACGTATTCTTAACAAAAGATTAGAATAAGCGGGTAGGGCAGACAATGCTAAAGCATGTCACACTTCAGCGTTGGATTGTGAAATATTCTTATTCGTCGCAGAAGACTGTACTGAGATCGCGGTTTCTCCATCCGTAAAATGGAGATAATGACGCTACAAGTTTTGTGCAAAGGAGGAGTGAGAAAAATGTGCAAATGAACTTCAAATTATATATGTGGCTTCATGTACCAGTTTTTCAGAATAGGAATACGCGAACTCAAAATAGCTACTAAACAGTCTTGAAGCTAGCAGAGGCGGGGCGAGACTCCACCCCGGAGGCTCCGCCCACAGTGAGCGGCAGGTGGGGCCGGCAGATATTCTTTGCGCATGCGGAAACTGCTGTCCGCTCCCACCTCTAACCCAGGCTGAGAGTAGTTGCCGTTTATTAGCCGACGATTCGTAAGGAGGCCCCAGGCGCGGTTTCCCTTTGTTCTCCCTTCTGTGGGCTCTGGCGGTACTTCTGCGGTGTCTAGAGAGTGATCTGTTCTCGTCTACCTGCCTGACTTTCTGTAGAGGTGTCTGTCGTTGGCCCACTGGTTTGTTGTCGAAAGTGCCGGCCCCCGCGCCGGCGTCCACCGCAGCCGGGTGGGAAGGCTCAAGATGGCGTGCCTGTTGGAGACCCCAATCCGCATGAGCGTCCTCTCGGTGAGTGACCTGCTGCAGCCGCCAGCCTGGGAGCTCGGGCCCGGCCCGCAGCATTTACCCCAAACGCGATGTGCCTTTGGGGCATCACCACCTAGGGTCACCCGCGGCTCAGCTTTGGGCGGGGGAATGAAAGAGGGTGGGTGAGTGTGATAGCAGGAACGCGGGCCGAGCCACAGACGTCTACTCCCGGAGTTCCCACCGGTGCCGGTTCTCAGTACCGCATCCAGCGGGCCGTGTGGTTGGGCGAACGGGCAGCTGGTTTGGCCGCGCGGTTTTGGATTTGCCAGGCGCTTCACTGAGCTTTCCTCTTAGCAATGCCAATTCTCCGGGGCCGAGGGCTCTGTCCTGTGAGGCGCGGGGCTTGCCGGTGGCCTGGGAAGGAGCGCCTACCCTTCCCCTCGCGGCTTTGACAAGAAGGGATGCGGGCTTCTTGTTTTCCACAGCCTCGGAGCTGCCAGGCCAGGTCTGTGTGGCTTCTATCGCGTCCCAGCACCCGGACACTGGCTGGAGCAGCTTACTTCTTGGCTATGGGGATTACATATCAGTTACAACATCTAATGTGTGTAGTTAGTTAAGACCCATTTCTCTACTGGGGAGGTTGCAGCCCTGAATCTAAAGGAACTTGTACTTGGCATTCCTTTTTCCTTTAACGGGAGACCTTGTGGAGGGGGGGATCCAATTTTCCTGTTAGAAGAGAACATATTGACATGCCAGGAAGTAATACCTAGTTGTTGTTAAGCTTAAACAAAAACAAAACACGGCTTTCATTATGTTGCTCTTGAGAGATCCAGGACCAGAGGTGAAAGTTACTTTGTGATAACTTCTAAGGGGTTTGCAACAAATTAGATCGGTCTAATTCTGAATGGTCAGTTTATCCATAGTCTCTTTGCTATTGCTGGAAACAAGCAGGCGTACCCTGGTTGACCATCTTCTAGACTTGTTGTGGAAGGCACTCTGATATTAAGAGGGTAATTGGAGTATAGATGACTTGTCAGGTTTCTAGAGTCTGTGACTCCAACTGGTTTCTTTTCTCTTCCCTGGCTTCTCCCACAAATACACTCAACTATCAGGAAGCACCTAGGACAGACATTTGCTTATAATTCAGGGTTAGAGCATTATGGCATACTGCAACTTTAATCATTTATTTTCGAGGGGCAGGCTGTTAAATTTCTCCTCTAATCCATTTTAGTAGTCCTTTGTCTTATTTTTAAACTGCAACTGGGAAATACTGTTCACCTAAATAATGAATCAGATTAGCTCATTATTCCACCTTTGACTGCAATATCCAGGAATGTTTTGTGGGAGAGCAGGCCAGTGATTTTTCTCTCATATGTTTTTAAGAAAGTATGCATCTCCACTGTTCTCAATTCCCTTGTATTATCTTGTTTATCTTTCATTTCACCTGAAGCTTGTTTACTTTTTGTACACTGTTAACTCGTGTAGTACATACAATTGAAAATTTTGATTTATTTCACTTCCTCAGTAAATATTTCTTGATTACTTTTATTCAGAAACTTCTTGAAGAGTATTCCCTACTTCTAGTGGAGATTTGCTTTAGCCCTAGTCTCAATGGGGACTTTAGGAAAAAAAAAAAGATTTTCACAGTCCCCAAGTCTGGTTTCTCTGTTCTTTAGTCCTGTGGCTTTGGGAAGTCATATCTTTGGATAAATGGCTTAAGTGGTCTAAAGTCACTGATTATACTAATTTAAAGTGAAGGCCATTCCTTTCAAATTTTTGAAATACAAAGTAAGGTGGAACAGGAAATATTAATCGGCAAGTATCTTTAAAATAACTGATTCTTTTAATGGGTTACTTATTGTGCACCAGTTAGGTACAACACCCTGTAATGTATACTTTAGAGAATGTAAGGGTATGCCCTCATGGAGCTCACAGTCTGAGTGATTCTGTAGTTTGATAAACATAATTTAAGCAAGGGGCAAACCATTAAGTTTTAAAGGATTTTATTCAAGGCCCTTTTTACCTTCTTCTCTCTGAAAGATCTTACTCATTCTTGTAACCTTAACTGTGGTCAGCTCACACATGTACATTACCAGCCTTGACTTTTCTCCATTTGGCCTCGAGTCTTCAATTGTGTGGATGTTATCCATGACTTCCGATAAAGCACATTCCATCTCCTAAGAGGACTTGGTCATGACTTCCCATTTTTATTAATGGTACTTACTCTCTTTAACTGGTTGCTCACTGTGAACCCCTTGACTTATCATAGACTCTTTCCCCTTTTATGCCCCTATGTCTGATTAGTTCTTAAATTTTGTTGGCTCTTTATTGTTAGTGTTTCTCACATCTGTCTGTTCCCATGGCCACCCTCTCTTTCAGGGCCTTAACATTTTGTGCCTGCATTCATACAGTGTCCTCTCAACTATTTTTACTGCCTCTAATGTCTTACCCTCTCAGTTCAAGTTCATTCTCCACATTAATTTTCCTGTAGAACACATTGGACATGCCACGTCCCTGCTTCAATTTTTAGTGGGTTTTTACTGCCGAACGGCTGACATTTCATTTTCAGCTTTGGATATAAGATTGCCTATCCTTCTGCATAAACCTTCTATCCCATATAAACTGGCTTTCTCAAGATGAAGTGACCTAGGGTTCTTCGAAACCCCTAACTTATTGTCTGCTTAATTATTTGTACATATGAATTACAACTTTGTGTAGGTTTATTCATGTGATATACTTTGAGCTTTTGTCATTTACCAGGCATTGTGTTGGGTTGGGATCAGAGTGGCAAGCTACACAGACCTGTTTCTGCCCTTTTGGAGATTTTAGCCTAATGGGGTGGAGTGGGAGGAGTAGATACCAAGTTGTCACACAGTCTTTGTTTGTGAATGGAGGTTAGTGTATGAATGAAAAATATAGGATGCTGTTACAAGCATACGGTAAGGGAATCTGATCTAATGAGGAGAGCTAGGGAGATATCCCGGAATAAGTGACAATGAACTGAGAATTCAAGGATGAGTAAGAATAAACCAGCAAAATGGAAGAGTATCCCAGGCAAATGGGAACTGCTTTAGAAGAGGCCTTTATGCCTTTAATAGTTATTCTATCTTATCTTTGTAGCAGATTAATTTCTCTTTCTTAATCCCATGACTATTTATGGCACCAGGTTGTATATACTGGGTATTCAATAAGTGTTTGAACTGTCTGTTTTAGGGAATTGAACAAACTCTCCAGCTCTTTCTAGGCTGCACCATAATCATCCATATTGCTCTTTGGATTCACTTAGCCTTACATCACCCTTTACAACAAATTTATAAGTTCTCTTATGTTTCCCAAACTTTTGGATGACTTAATATTAATTGCATATTTAAAAAACTTTTTATTTTGAAATAATTGTAGATTCACAGGAAAGTTGCAAAGATGGTATAGATTCCTGTGTACACTTCACTCAGTTTCCCCCATTGCTTACATTTTTGTGTAACTAGTACACATTGAAGCCAGGAAATTGATATTGATAAAAGTATGTGTATAGATCTGTATCACTTGATCACATGTGTATATTTGTGTAACGCCCACCGCCATCAAGATGCAGAACTAGTCTGTCATCCCAAAGATCATGCAACCTCTTTGTAGCCACACCTTCCTACTCCCTCTCCCCTATTGTCTAATCCCTGGCAACCACTAATCTCTTCTTTATGTCTCTCTCTTTGTCACTTTTTATAATGTTACCTAAATAGACTTATACAGTATATGACTTTTTGAGTTTGGCTTTGTCACTCAACATAATACTCTTGAGATTCACCTTAGTTGTTGTGTGTATTAGTAGTTTGTTCCTTTTTATTGTTAAGTATTAATTCATAGTATGAATGTCATATGATTTGTTTGGCCATTCAGCTCTCAGACCTAGGTAGTGTAAACTTTGACAGTTTTTTTCCTTTTTGTAATGTAAGTGCCTGACTTCAGCTTTGGTTGCTGAAGCATCCACGTCAAAGAAGCATTCACTTCAAGGATGACTATCTCCAATAAACATTGCCAGCCACCAGACTAGATAAAGAGCCAGGCCATCTCCCTCCTCTGAGGTGCCTTTGTTTTAGATATTTTGGTTGATTTCAATAACGGGCCCTTTGGATCATTTGCTTTTACTCTTCCCAAGCTTCAAATTCTGGTTTTGTGTTTTAAATTCACCAATAAAGAGTGAACCGGTGAAACCCTAGGCTCTTAGCCTCAACCTCAATAAAAGCAGAACCCCAGGCCAATGTGCACGTGTGCTTCCCATTCCCTCACCCCATGGTCCTGCAAGGAATAAACCTTTGTGTAGCTTTCTGATGGTTATTGCTGAAGGGTGTCTTGCAAACATGAGAAGTACCACAAAAGCCTGTTGAACCACAGCATCGTTTATTGATAGGATGAGACCAGCGCATGATAACATTTTGGTTGTTTACAGTTTTGGGCTATTACAGCCTGCTATGAATGATCATGCACAGATTTTTGTGTGGACATAACTTTTGTTATCTCTGAGATAAATGGCCAGGAGTGCAATCGCTACATTGTATGGTTTAGTTCTTAAAGAAATCAACACATTTTTTTAGAGTGGCTATACCATTTTATATTCCCATGATTAATGTATAAGAGATCCAGTTTCTCTGCACCCTCACCAGTATTTCATACTATCATTATTTTTTTTATTTTAGCAGTTTTAATAGATGTGTAGTAATTTTTTTATCATGGTCTTAATTTACATTTCCATAATAATTAGTAGTGTAAAAAATCTTTTCATTATTTATTTGCCATCCATAGCTTATTGAAATATGAATGAAATATTTCAGTGAAATATTTCTTCATGCCTTTTGTCCAGTTTATAATTGGACTGTTTTTTTTTGCCTTTTGAGTTTTGAAAGCTCTCTACATATTCTAGGTAAGAGTCCTTTATCAAGTGCTTTGCAAATATTTTTTCCCAGCCTATAGCTTATCTTTTTATCCTCTTAACCATAGGTTAAAAAATTAACTTTGATCTGAACTTCACACCTTGTACAAAAACTAGTTCAAAATGGATCATAGATTTAATTGTAAAAATAAATACAACTTTAAAGAAAAAAAACAGGAGAAGATCTGCAGAACCTTAGGTTTGGTGAAGAATTCTTAGACATAACACCAAAAGCATGACGTATTTTTAATTTAAAAGATTGATCATTGGACTTAAAATGAAAATGTATGCTTTGTAAAAGACCCTGTTAAAAGGATGATTGCATTTTACTTTGATCACTTTGTAATTATTTGAGAAAGGCAAGGTAATAAAATGTTTTTGAATCAGAATGTAGCTGAAATAGACAGCTCAGGTCCTTATTAATTTTAATTGTTGTCTTTACAATCTTTCCCCAGTATACCGACCGTTATGCTTTTTTGACAAGCAGCTATTAGAACTGTATTGTGTATTCCAAGTCTGGATATTCCTTGATTTTGTTCTGTTCCTAATGTCTATAAGTATTCTGTTGGTCTCATGTTGCATATTGATTTGCTCTCTCACAGAGACAACTGACAGCAGTTAGGAAAAAAGTTTTCTGTGCCGTTTTAAGCCCAGCTATCTTATATGCACAAATTTGGCCTCTCTTGATTTATAGTAATAAATGCAAAGTAGTATATGGTCAGCACATTTTAAAGTTTGCCATTAGTTTACAAAGCACCAGTAAGCACAGGGTTTGTCTGGAGATGGTAAAGTTCCTAATCTTTATTGGCAGTGTGTGGAGAATGGGAGATGCTCAATGTCCGGTGCTTCCAGACGTCTTGCTGTCTCTTTAAGGAACGACTGCTACTTGAATTCAGAAAATGAGTGCTCAAGAGGTCCTTTAAGCTTTACCAAGAATTATTTAGGCATATCTTCATGTTGGGTCCCTTCAATTTCACTTGGAGATCTAGCCTTCCTGTATCCTCATTCTCTTTAAGAATTTTAAAATAGTGTCGTGGGCCAGGAATTTCAGCGATTTTGACTTATATCTTTTTGATGTCTGAGTTGGCAGTTGTTTTGCAGTGCCATCTGTCATCCTGGCTTCTGGATAAAGATAAGGAATTACTGACAAAGGAAAATTTCTGTTACTTTTTGCAAATTGGAGAATAGCTGCCTTCGTTGAACAGTGTTACTGTGATAATTGGAACCATTTAGATAGGAATGAAAGGTATCTCAACCTAAGAGCTGTTTTTCAGAAACAGCCTCCACTTGTCTCTTTGTTAAAGGAACCTGTTTTGACCTGATTCCATAAATGAGGATTCTTCCATCAGAATAATCAAAAGTTAGCTTTATCCTGTAGAATATGTATAATACTGTTATCCTCTACTATGAATATACTAGAACATACTAGTATGAATATACTAGAATATACTAGTATTTATCCTCTAGTGTGAAGTACAGTTGCAAGTACAGGTTGTTCTTCCGTACCACTGACTGACCAGCTAAAATCAGAGGTTCCCAAAGTCCCTCTTCAGAGTCAATCATTTGTTACCACAGTTGACAAAGCTCAGGAAAACATTTACTTCTGTTTACTAGTTTATTATAAAGGATACAAATGAACAAATACATAGGGCAAGATCTGAAAGGGTCCCGGGTGCTGGAACTCCTGTCCCTGTGAAACTGGGGTCTGTCACCCTCCTGGCATGTGGATGCGTTCACCAACCTGGAAGCTCATCAAATTTTAGTCAGGAATTTATATGGAACTTTGATCTGCAGACCCTCACTCCTCCCTTCCCCAGAGGTTGGTGGGTGGAATTGAAAATTCCAACCCTGTAATT
This sequence comes from Tonatia bakeri, assembly GCA_004024845.1. Classification (NCBI taxonomy): domain Eukaryota; kingdom Metazoa; phylum Chordata; class Mammalia; order Chiroptera; family Phyllostomidae; genus Tonatia; species Tonatia bakeri. The sequence goes on from PVIA01004106.1 coordinate 50,805, forward strand.
ACTAGGCCTTTCTGGTAATGAGTTCCATCTTGACACTGTCTTGGGGCCTCAGCATAATCATTCATTAGCATTAGTTCATGTCCTCAAAAGGGGCTTCTTCTCTATAACCAAAGACACTCATATGAGTCAGGAAATTCCAATAATTTTATGAGGTCTGTGCCAGGAACTGGAACAAAGGCCCAGTATATTTATTATACCACAGATACAGAGGTCTAGTGCTTGAAACTGGGGTGATCATTATTTGAAAATTATCTGCATATTATCAGTGGTTCTTAACCTTTTAAGCATAACAGTTTCAACATCATCTTTCCCAGAAAAACATACATCTGCCTAAGAAATCACATACTTTCAAGAGGTTCAGGGATTACTTGAAACCCACACATCAATTTTGAGTTTACAATTCCTATTCTTTACTCATCCTAAAGTCAGTCACAAAATCATATATAGCAAAATGTTAAAGTCATTTAAAATCATTTTCTAACTCATGTAAGATATCATGTGGGATTCTTGGCTCTGAAGAACCATAATCTGTTGCCCAGAGTATGTTAGTGATCTTCCAAAAGGTGTAGTATATCTACAGGAAGGGCTTTGTGTAGCAGATGGTGTAGCAGACCTGGGAGGCAGAGCTAAGTTAGCTGCAGACCCAGACTGAGACAAAGTAAGGCACGTGGGTCTGGGCATAGGCAGAGTGGACTAGATGGAGGTCACAAGTGGCTCATAATATTGGCATGATTGTCATAGGCCACGATGTGGGTGATGCAGCAGTCAGCTCCTGAAGGTATTATGATAGGAAAGCTAATGCACCAATTGCTGGAAGTGGTGGGCTGACTCTGAGTCAAGCACCATGGATAGCTCCAAGGCAAGGATGTTTGATGCCTCTAAGAATCTGAAGCAAATAAGGCCTTTCTAAAATCAGCAGACAGACAGCCTGTCTGGACAGTACTACTTCTGAGGTATACTATGAGAGATGGTACCCAGAATCTCTAAGTCATTACATGATTGCAATCTTGAATAGTAATTTAAACTATTCTTATGGTCCAGGACAACACCACATTCGTCTGAGAAGCCTCACTCATTCAGGACTGAGACACCAGCATTTGAATACATCCTAGTGGGTTCCCTGAAGTTGCTTATCATTTTTGGAGGCATTTAAATGAACCCCAGCCAACCCAGAGAATATGTCAATCTTCATAAAACTCCTTACAACCATTCTCACTCTTATGCCCTAGAGATAGTTCTTGTTCTCTTAGACCTCCATATTATACTGTTTTGTACCGTACATCCTTACTTAGTATATTTACTCTATCTGGGGGGATGTCTTCTTGGCCCTCAGTCTTCAGACATTCCTGTCTACACTGAAGAGTGAACAAATAGAATTTAATAGTGGGGGGTGTCCTTAGACGTTATCTAGATGCATATGACTATTTATGGTTTGTACCATACCTTAAAAGGATAAACAGTGTCTGTCAAACCTATTAGAAAGAAGCATGAATACTAAATTGCTTCCAGTTCTTGTGACCACCCAAAGTACGTTTATAACAATTATTGATATTATATAAGGACTATATTAATATTTCATTACTTTAAAAACTCACTACAGATAAAATAAAGGCTACTCTTCATGTCCCTTTTAATCTGGTCATGCCTGGATTTTCTATTGTTAAAATCCCTTTTTGTTTGGGTGTAAAATTATGGAATCTTTGCCTGGAAGAAACCTGCAGATAATCTCTAGTTCATTCTTGTCATTTGTTTTTTAACTGGGAAAAACAGAACCAAAGAGGTTGAATTGCCCACTGTCATGTGCTGTTATATAAAGTGTCAGAGTCAGATTTACAAGCACCTAAATTAAAAAAAAAAATTGTGTGCACAGCCTTACATTTTAGAATTTTATTTTCAGACTCTATGAGCACTGATTTATTTATTATTTATTTTAAAATACATTCTCTTAACATGTAAAACCTGATTTTCAGCCAGTTATTTATTGAGAGGCCAGAGTTGCCTCTTATCCAAGAAGATAAGTATTTTCCTGATTGTGTTTGTGGAATTAAAGCAGATTATGCTCTAGGCATCTTGATTGTCATAAGCATATTACTTCTGTACTGGTGGGACCCAGCCAACTATGAAGTGCCATTTTATAAACTCTTCAAAGTTGCTAGACACTACAGAAAAGCAGGGCTTTGATTAATGGGGGTAGAGGGAGGGTGCTGTGAGCCTCTAGAAACACTAAAGAATGAATTCATGATTTAAAAATTTTAAGGATAAAAATAGTTGCAATACTGTGTGATGGGTTTAAAATAATTGAATGAGAATCTGATTGAGTTCTATTGGGACCCGAAGTTTACCAGAACACAAGAACTAAAAGAAAAGAAAACAAACCGAAATCTCGGGTTTTAAATAGTACTTGGGTATTTTGTTTTATTTTTTTCTTCCTTTTGGAGGCAAGTAGGAATTTTGGAGTACATTACAAGGCCATGATGGCTGTCTTTAAGAAAAGGTCAGTTTTTGTTGATGATATTATCCTTATTGTATTGTTCCAGAGGGAGGCAGATATTTTCTTTCAAAATTAGGAAAGAATTGTGTAGCAATTATTTTGGTCTAATAGTGGAATAAACCCTCTAGCAGAGAAATACTATGTAGCACCAGAACTCTTCAAAGTAACAGTATTTATGCAGCAGTATTTAGATTGTGAGTTTAACTATCTCACCAGAACCAAAGAGAACATGTGGTTTGAAATTAAGGCACAGGTTAGTAAAATGCTGATATCAAAGTTAGTAAATGCTGATTTCTGATATACTGGATTATGGCAATCCCAGTCTCTTTAGAGGCAAATACAAACACATCAAGTGTCGCTGGACTTGAAAATGAATAATTGTGAATTTGGCATTTCAGAAAATTGTCAAAGTAACCAAAGGAAGCATTATTTTTTTTGGACTGAGAGTTTTGGAGACATTGGAAAATTAAATTTTGGTTTCAAATAATTTAGGGGATGGAGACAGGTTTCTGGGGCTCCCAGCAGACTAGAACATGAGCTGTTTTAGTTAGTGGTTCCCAAATGTACCAAACTTAACACCCTTTACTTAAAATATATTTTGTGGCACCAGCTTGTCTATCCTGAAGTGAAATTCATAGATAAGTTAACTATCCTCACATGTAACTTTTTAAGAACTGGCATAATGTCCCAGCTGTATTAAGGAAGAAAGAGCAGGAAACTAATATATATCATTTAAATAAGTAAATACGCAGGTACTGCTATTCTAGAAAGAATAATAAAGTAGTGATATATTTGCAAATATATGTAATTTGGCTATGAATATGACTGCTACCCTACAGACTGATATAGGTGTGATGTAATAGTTACTTATATACAATAAGTGGGGGGTTTTTTATGTGACTTTCTGAAATGAACAATGTTTGGTAAAGTTCCTAATAAGACAAAGCATGACTTTTTCTTTATTCATATGGGAGTTGCTTTCTTGGAAAATTGTATAGTAAGATGATATGGAACATATTTTGTGTTTATATGTAAAAAAATGGAGTTAAATTGTAAACTGAGGTAATTAAAAATGGTTTTCTTTCCTACATGACTGCATAGTGGAAAGTTTTTTGTAGATATGGGCCTGTTGTCCCACGTATTTTAGAACACCTAGTATCCTTAGTCCTTGCCCACTAGATATCAGTCGTACCTGTTGTCATTTTAACAGCAAAACCACTGCTGTGGACTTACAAAATGTATGTTAGAGAGTAGTGCTGCCTATGATAGGACTGCTGAGGTGCTGAGAGCGTGCAACTTTTTGAGCGGTGTGTGTATCTTAGTGTACCTCCCTCTTTCTCCCCTGCATTTCTCCATTTCCCCAGTTTGTGACAGTGTATATACAGGGTCCTGCACAGATAACACCCCCTTTTTACTACAAAATTATAAGCATGTAATTCTGTAATATAACAGTGTCACACTCAAGCACACCATATGACATTTTAGGTAAAATGTTTAAATTGCTGTCCATGTCATGCAAGACATTCATGTACGCTACCAACCAGACTCAAGCAGGTGTTCCTTCTGCTGGACTCTGTAATATAAAGACATGGAAATAAAGTGTTTCGATTAAACATTTTTCCCATTAGTATGTATAGCACTCTAATATTCTATATTACTTTTTTTTTAAAAGATTTTATTTATTTATTTTTTAGAGGGAGGGAAAGGGAGGGAAAACAAGAGGGGAAACATCAATGTGTGGTTGTCTTTTGTGCACCCCCTACTGGGGACCTGGCCCACAACCCAGGCATGTGCTCTGGACTGGGAATCAAACCAGCAACTCCTTGGTTCGCAAGCTGGCACCCTATCCACTGAGCCACACCAGCCAGGGCTATATTACTTGTTTATTACATTTATTGCTTTTTATCTTTCTGCCTGTGCTAAAAGGTAAGCTCTGCAAGTGTGGCCTTTTCTTTTTTCCTTAAGGGACAGGGTCTTTGTTAATTACCTAGAACAGTGTCTCATAGCTGTTTAAATATTTGTTGACTGACTGTATTAAAGAGTACAACTTCAACTTTGTTTTGTATTTCTAAGTGCATACTATCATTATAATACTAAATTGCATTTCTCAGACACACCACATTGCTTCAGAATTCTCTTTTGCATGTGTTGTGCTCTCCACCTAGAGTTCTTGTCTTTTTTTTCCTTCCTTTTTCACCTGGCAAATTAATACTTGTCTTTCAGATTACTCATCTTCACTGCTTAGACATCACCTCCCATTCCACCCCTAATTTCAGTACTTCTATTGGTTGTATCTTTGAGTTTCCATCTTGTATCGACTTTTATGGTTATACTAATCATATATTACAAGTTATATTTGTGACTTGCTTACGTATCTGCTTCCTTTCTGTGCTGTGAATGCCTTGAGAATAAGAGACTATCTTATCTCTCTATTATCAGAACCTAGCATAACACCTGGTAAATTAAAGATATTCACATGTTGAATTTGTCTGAGATAGGTCTTAAACTTCCTATTTTTTTATTGTACTTCTTTCATTTTTCCTTCAAGATTTTATGTGCTGAATGATGAACATTATGAACAATTTTTTCTTGAAATCTGTAGTAGTTTGTGGAATAATTGACATTAAAATTAGATCGACAGTCATTAGTTTAAAGTTTCATTTCTTAGGGGTCGCAATTTCCCCTTGAGGAAAGTAATATTTTAATTTCTACACTACAGACAGATATGAATTAAATGAGAAAATGGATAGGATAATGCTTTGCAAACAGTAACATACTAAACAAGTGTCAAGTATTATAAAAATATTTATCTGTCTCTTTTTGGGGTGTTGTCTCTTTTGGGGGTGTCGGTTGTATGGGAGAGAGAACACTATATATAAAATGATTACACCTTAAACTGTACATTGGTATTCTTAACTGTGATCTTATATTTTCTCTATGTTTATGGTGTAACACCTAAAGTTAGTGATAAAAACTGCACAGGTTATTACTTTATACATTTTTAGAAAGCTCAAGTAATGAAAAGTTTAGGTTTTTAAGTTTAACACTCAAATGCATATTGTTAAGTAGATAGCTTTCTCTTTGAGAAAGTTGGTAGTAGGTGAGAAAAGATATTTTTGTCTGAATAATAGGTTTAATCATGAATATGTATAACCAAGAGGAACATTAGCACACTCGTTAAAGCCATTTATCTTTTTTGTACAAAAATAGAATTTCAATGAAATCAGTATTTGTATGGTATTTTTACAGTTTATAAAGGGTTTCCCTTACGTTATCTCATTTGATCCACACTGTGAGCTATGTGGTAACATTACCATTTTATAACGGAAGAAACAGTCTCAGAATTTTATTTTGGCCCTAAGTCATAAAGCTTGTTAAGTGGTAAAAGTAGGGCTCAAACCTAAGTCTTAAATGCCAAATCATTTGTTCTTTCTACCACATAATGCCTGAGTGTGTTCGAAACGAATGTTATATTGTAATCAGATACACATAAAGACTTTAGTGAAATAAAAAGTAGTTTGATATTTTCTTATTAACCTTAAATTGTCATTTTTCATTTTCTAATACACTCATTGTTTCACCCCCAAATTTCAGTTGGACACACTTACTTCTTCTGTTTTTGAGTTAAATTCCATTCGTGGCAAGTCTGGGACTTAGTAATTTTGCATTTAAAACCCTGGAAAATTTGTTTTGCAAAATGCAAGGTTTTAATTCACCCCAGTCATGGGTAGTTTATTTAGAAGGGCAAATAGAGACTATTCTAGTTTGCCTTTTCAGGATGTCTGACCAGTTTTCTGACTATCTAAGTTTTTCCTCTTTTCTTTTGTATTACTAAAGAAGGATAACAGGTAGGGTTATCCTGCAGCCCAAAGCTCTTGGTTTATGTGTATTATTCTGTGACAGTTATTACAGTCACAGAATAATACACAGTGCCCCTTCACTATGATAAACTTGAAGGTTCGTTTATCTGTTGTATTGTTGTGTAACAAGTTAGCCCCAAACTTAGCTACCTTAACACAACATTTATTATCTCATAGCTTTTATAGGTCAGGAATTCAGGTGTGGCTTAGCTGGTGCGTCTGTCCCAAAGTCTTGTGAAGCTACAGTCAGGGTGTCATCAGGAGCCGCATCTCACTTGAAGGCTCAGTTGAGGTAGAATCCAATTCCAAGTTACTGGCAGGGTTTAGTTACCTGTGGGCTGTTGAACTGAGGAGGATCTCAGTACCTTGCCAGCTCTTGGCCAGAGAGAGGCCTCTCTCAGTTCCATGTCATGTGGGCCTTTTCATAGAGGGCAGCTCACAGCATGGCAGCTGGCTTTGTCAGAGGGAGAACTGAGATGACATGCATCACATCTGCTGCATTCTCCACATTGGCTAGAATCAAGTCACTGCATCCAGTCTTCAGTCAAGGTGAGATGTTATGCAGGGCTTGAATACCAGGAGGTGGGGATCATTGGGGACCAACTCAGGCTACCCGTCACAGATGGTCACTAATGAAAGGGAAGTTGCTTCCACACAGTGGAATGCAACTCATTACCTGTTTCTGTTTTTTCTTGCAAGAAGAAATTTACTTCCAACTTCTTTTTTTTTTTAAGATTTTATTTATTTATTTTTAGAGAGGGAAGGGAAGGAGAGAGAGAGAGAGACATCAGTGTGCACTTGCTGGGGGACATGGCCTTCAACCTAGGCATGTGCCCTGACTGGGAATCGAACCTGCGATGCCTGGTTCGCAGCCCGCGCTCAATCCACTGAGCTACACCCACCAGGGCCCAACTTCTTTTTTAATGGTTACCTGTTTGTGCACACAGTAGATTCAACTCTTAGAAGAAACTCTAATTCATAAATGTGCTGTCTACAAACTATGCTGAAGGGATCCATGTACGTTTTCACATAGTATAATTTGGGGGGCTGCTATTAAACATAAAATGTAATAGGTTTTTAATATACAAGGGTGGGCATACGTAGGTTTAAGTATCTACTTCTGTTGGTGTTGCTTAAATTACCAGCCATCATTACCTAAAAGATAAATTGTAAGTAAGGATACAAAATAACAAGACAGATATTACAAGTAGTATAATACTTAATAGATAAATACTAATATAAGAATAGACAGTTTTGCATACTGCCAACTGTAAACCTGCTTTTGCCCTTCACCCCATGTGGTGGCTCTGTTACAGTTTTGAATGTGTAAAATGAGTTCGGGTTTTGAAGTCTTGCTAGGTCATTTGTTTGAAGCCTTCTGCCAAAAGACACTTGACTTCTGCCACTTGACACTTACACTATGTTAGTTGGGAAGATGGAGGAATCACCATGTATACAGTGCCTTCCAGCTACTGGAAGCTATATATACAAAGTAATTTAAAAGGGCATTGGTTTTTTTGAAGTGAGAATAAAGCCACATCTTGAAAGATCAGAATATCAGAAACTGCCCTAACTTTTTCGCATGGACAGGAAGGAACTTCAGTGTGAATATCCAACCCTGGCTAAATTGAACTCTTATTCATGTTTACTTCTATATATTTTAGTGTACCTGGAAGAAAACATAGCCATGCTTACTTAATCTCACTTTAAATTTATAATCATGATCCCCTAAGAGAGTTAGTGCTGCCTGGCAGTCCTGGTACATAATCCTGGCCCATTCAGTGTTTTATTACTTCTCTTTCTTCAAACCAGTAACCTCCCTATCCTGCCCCATCTCCACCCTCAGCATTTTTACTCTAAAAAAATAGAAGTGATCAGAGAGAATGTTCACAAGCTCTCAACTACCATAACCACCTAATTAAATTCCTTTGGTTATTGTTCTTTCCATGCTGTATTTGGTTAGTTAATTCCATTCCCTCTGAATTATACATGAACATTGTTCCAGAAGTTCTCCCCTACTTCATTGCACCATCAGTTTTTCTTCTCTATTAAAATTTTTCCCACCAATGAATAAGCATGCTCTAATTTATTCATCTTAAAAAAAAAAACTCTCCTGACTCCACTTTTCCTTCTAGCCTCTCTTCTGGTTCCTCACTCGCCTTTATAATGAATCTCCCCGAAAGAGCTGTCTGTATATCCTTTTTCTAATTCCTCTTTTCCCATTCTCTCTTAAACTTTCTCGAAGCAAGCTTTGGCCCCACCACTGTACCCATATGGTTATTGTCAAGATCACGCATGGTCTTCATGTCCCTAAATCCAGTGGTCAGGTTTAGTTATCATCTTAAGCTACATATCAGTAGTATTTGGCATATGTGATTACTCCCTCTTTGAAACATTCTTTCATTTGGCTTCTTGGATTTCTTTCCACCACACTGGCTGCTTCTTCAAGGTCTCCAGAATTCAGTCTTCAAAGGTTGCTTTATCCATGGTCACTCCCTTATTGAACTCATCCCATTAATATTGCTGACAACTCCCTGATTTTGTATCGCCAGCCCACAACTCACTCTCTCCTAAACTATAGACTTATGTATTCAACTGCCAACTTGACATTCTCATTTGCATATCTAATAAAATTTTTAATTTAACATGTCCCAAACTGAACTTTTGATCTTCTCACTCAAACCTGCACCACCCACAATTTTCCTCATCTCATTAACTGGCAACTCAATCTTAATAGGTTCTCAGGCAAGAACCTTTGGTTTTATCCTTAGTTTCTCTCTTCTTTTACATCCCACATCTAATCTGACAGCAGATCCAATTTGACAGCCATTTTAACTTAAACGTTTATCTGGCATCTGAGTGAATCTTATTACCTCCAAATCTCTTGCCCTAGTCCAAGTTACTATCATGTCTCTGAAATAACAGCATTTCTGATTATTGAAATAGTCTCCTACCTAGCCTCCCTGCTTTCCCTCCACACATTTGTCTGTTCCTAAAATTGCAGCCAGAGAGATCCTTTTAAAACAAGTCAGATCATGTCTCTATTTTCCCAAAACTCTAATTGCTTTCCAACTCACGCCATAAAAATAAAAATTCTTGCAGTTACCAACAGGACTCTATACCAGTGGTGTGCAGTGGAAAAACAATGCAAGCCACACATGTAATTTTAAATTTCCTAGTAGCTATGCTGTAAAAGTAAAAAGAAAATAGAAGAAATTAATTTTAATATATCTTATTTAAGCCTATGTATCAAAATAGTATTTCCACAGGTAAATGATATAAGGAATTATTGATGAAATTATTTTGCTTTTTTATAGCAAGTCTTCAAAATCTAGTGTGTATCTTACACAATTTGGATATTGAATTTTGATTGGAAATACTTGTTTGATATTTAGGTTTCATAAAGTTTGCTGTTGAAAAAGTAGATTTACATACCTAAGTAGTTCTAAACACTCTTAAAAGTGTTCTAATATATGAATCCAGTGTATGTTTGTTTGGTTTGGTTTGGTTATTTTTTAGAGCAGCAAACGCCTTTTTTACATGAGCTAAGATAGAAGGGAGGAGGACTTATTTGTCTTTCTGAACTTTGGTTTTCCTCAAATAGAACTCCAGCTCCTTGCCCTCTTGCATGTCGTCGTCTGCTCAGCCACATTGGCCTGGTCTTGAAGCGATGCATGCCAGGAGCTTGCCCTGCTGGAACTGCTCCTCTGAGGAAGACTGCTAATTTTGGCATTCTTTTTCCTTTTATCATATATCATCTGAATTTCCTTTGATCATTTTTTGTTTAAAATGATCTCATCCTCCTCAGGAGTCAGCTTGGCCCTCATCTTGCAGCCCAGGGGCAGTGCATAGGGGGACTCACCACTGTCAGTAGTGCGCTGTCTTTGAGTATGCTGCAGTTTTTTACTAGAGTGTTGGTGTGGACCAGTTTGTTGTTGGATACATTGTAGACAACCTCAGTAATCCTTAATTTGCCTGTATAACACTCCATATCCCAGGACAAGTTGTCCACATCCAGCCTCAATGCACGGTACTTCTTGTTACCTTCTGGTACATGGACTGTATGTGTGCCGCGTGGGCCAGTCTTAGTGTTGGCAGCAGGGTGTCCCAGATCATATTTTTGCTTCTTGTGGTAGGGCTTTCTCTTGCCCCTCGTCTTGCAGTGCTAGTGTCAGTTGTCCCAAGAGATGCCCATGGCTTGGTGCCACCTGGAAAGAGCCAGTGTGGGTTTTTAGAGTTTAATTTTAATTAATTAAAACTAAAAAATTTGAAAGTTCCGTTCCTAGCCACATTTCAAATGCTCAATAGCCATACAGGATAGTGGTAATTATATTGGACAACACAGCTCTTTACCAGCTGGCCACTCTTTGACCAGAAAGTCTCCCGCTTTCTCCTTTGCTCATTCTGCTCGAGCTGTGATGGCCTCTGTTGTTTGAGCACAGCAGACACTTCCCATTTCAGAGCCTTTGCATTTGCTATTCTCTGTCCTTAAAAAGCTTTGCTCCCAGATAGCTGCAAGACTTAGTCCTCTACCTTTTTCAGGTCTTTGTTCAGATGTTACCTTCTTTTATTTTTTCCCAAATTATAAGAGAAAGTTTATTTAGAAAGTTACAGGGGCAGTTAAAAGTGAGCCATAGAAGAAATGGGCTAAGGAAACAAGTTACAGAGGCAAAAGAAGGTTCCTTGGGGGGGAGGAGGCAGCTTTTCCTGAGCAACCTATTTAATATCTGTACCGATTGCCTTCTCTCTCAAATTCTTTCAAATTCAGGCTGTCTTTTGAAAGAAGAGAAAAGAGGGCTGAGAGGGGAAAGATGACCTGATTTACAAAAGAAAGCAATGAAGTAATAGAATTGTTCCATACAGACAAATAAATGAATATGTTAGACAGAAGCACAAAGTAAGATAAATGAGAAAAAGTGACTGTATTGCCCAACTTGCTAATACCTCGGCCGCTCAGAGGATTAGTTTTTGTGTACATGACTGACCTCCGTATAGATTGTAAGCTCCTTAAATGCAAAGCTCTGCCATAGCATTCTCTTTTACTTTCTTTGGCACCTAGCACAGAACTTAAACCAAAAGCTGATCTGAACTCTGCACTGATGGGTCACCTCTTGGTTGGCCTTTTGTGTTTTACATTCTGTGGTCACCCCTCTACCTTCCCTCCTTTTTCAATGCCAGCACCTGGTATACTTGCTGATGTTACATGGGTGTTGGCTTCACATGTCCTATGGCTCTGATTATGACACTGTGTTTTTTTCTTTTCTTGCCTGTTCTTGTGCAGTCTTACTCATTTTCCAAAACCAACTCCTCTAAGAAGGCCTCAATAAGTCTCCTGGTTTATTAACTCCCTCCTCAGTGCTCCCTTTATGTTTGTATACATCTGTTTTGTATTCGAGTAGGGAATATAAATATGTAAATCCAATAACAATAGAATATGCATTATTGAGGGCAGAGACCAAGCCTTACTATGGAAGATTAATTTTTTTAACCTTTAATGACTTCTTCAGTGCCTTACATATAGTAGGCACTCACTGCTTTTTAAATTGAATGAACTAGGCACAGAACACTAAAGAAAATACTTAATAATGGGCAAAATTTGTGTTACTTAAGATATAGGTTTTAAACTCAACTACCTTCTTAAAGATCACAATGAGAGGCAAGAGATGTAGAACCTGTGGGAAAATATATTGAGAGGAGCAGTACAATCAAAGATTAGACCCAAGGAGGAGGGAGGCTAAGGGGCTGAGGTGCTCAGAAGAACTTACCTTGTTAGAAAGCCAGGAAAACACATGTGCTCAAATGGAGTGACAAAACTTACCTGTTTTTATTACAGGAATACTATTTTCATTTTAATCCTGGATGTTGCTCTTGATGTATTTGTACAGTTGTTTGCATCCGTACTTCACATTTGACAGTTTGACTTCTAGATAAAGATCATCCCTCATTTGTTAACCAAGGAATTTGTCCTTTTGACTCTGTGATTCTGTTATTTTGAGGAAACCAGACCCAGTTAGCAGGTATTTTCATGGTACCCTGTTAGGCACAAGAATTTTCATCAGTCTTGCTTTTGCTGCCACTTCCTTTTTTTTTTTTTTTTTTAATTTATTGAGGTGACCTTGGTTAATAGGTTCATATAGGTTTCTAGTGTATATTTCTTTATTTTCTTTTTTTTTAATATTTTATGTATTCTTAGAGGGGGGAGGGAGAGAGAAAAAGAAGGAGAAAAATATGTATTGTTGCCTCTCACACACTCCCCAACCGGGGACCTGGCCCACAACCCAGGCATGTGCCCTGACTGGGAATCAAACCAGCGACCTTTTCACTTTGCAGGACAACACCCAACCAACTGAGCTACACTGGTTAGAACTCAAGTGTACATTTCTATGGTACATGATCTGTAGATTGCACTGTGTGCCCACCACCCAAAGTCAAACAAATCATCTTCTGTCACCATATATTTGGCCCCCTTTGCCCTTCACTAGCCCCTCAGCCCCTTCCCTCTAGTCACCACCATACTGCACCATACTGTTATTTTTGTGTGTCTTTGAGTTTATATCCTGCAAATGAGTGAAATCATGTGGTTCTTAACTTTCTCTGACTGACTTATTTCACTTAGCATAATATTCTTAAGGTCCATCCATGTTGTCATGAATTTGTTGTATTTTATCTTTTCTCATGGCTGTAGTATTCCACAGAATATACGTACCACATCTTCTTTATCCAGTCTTCTATTAAAGGACACTTTGGTTGTCTCTGTGTCTTGGCCACCATGAATTATGCTGCAGTGAACGTAGGGGTGCATAAATCTTTGCAAATAAATGTTTTCAGATTTTTCAGGCAGACACCCAGAAGATGTGTTATGCTAGGTCATGTGGTAAATCTTAAAACTTTAAGTTTTTTGAGGAACCACCATACTGTTTTCCATAGTGGTTGTATTAGTTTACATTCCCAGCAGCAGTGAATGGGGGTTCCTTTTTCTCCATAACCTCCCCACCACTTATTACCTGTCTTATTGATAATAACCATTCTAACAGGCATGAAACAGTTTGTCATTGTAGTTTCAATTTGCATTTCCCTAACAGCTAGTGAAGTTGAGCATCTTTTCGTGTATCTGATGGCCATTTGTATGACTTCTTGGGAGAGGTATGTGTCAGGTCCTTTGCCCGTTCTTAAATGGATTGTTTGTTTGGTGTTGAGTTGTATGAATTCTTACATATTCTGAATATTAATCCTTTGTTGGAGCTGTTTGCAGATACCATCTCCCATTCATTTGGTTGCCTTTTTGTTTTGTTGTTGGTTTCTTTTTCTGTGCAGAAGCTTTTTAGTTTGGTAGAGTCCCATTCATTTATTTTTGCCTTTAATTCCCTTGCCTTTGGGGTTAAATTCATATGTTTTCTGTGACCCAGGTCTGTAAGTTTAGTACTTCTATTTTCTTCTGTGTACTTCATTGTTTCCATTCTTATATTTAGGTCTTTGATCCATTTTGAATTAATTTTTGTACAAGATGACAAACTGTAATCTAGATGCATTCTTTTGCATGCGGCTTTCCAGTTCTCCCAGCACCATTTATTGAAGAGGCTTTCTTTTCTGCATTGTGTGTTTTTGGCTCCTTTGTCCAAAATTTTTTGCACATATACCTGTGGTTTTATTTCTGGGCTCTCAGTTCCATTCCATTGGTCTGTGTATCTGTTCTCCTGCCATTTCCATGCTGTTTTGATTATTGTAGCTCTGTAGAATAATTTGAAGTCGGGTAGTGTGATACCTCCAGCTTTGTTCTGTATAAGTGGAGTGCATTTTAAATGGGTATTTGGGTAAACTATGAGTCTATTTTGGTTGCAAGCTCATAATATGAAAGTATGCTTTGATTTTGGATGAACTGTATTGTCAGGAAATTAGAATTTGTGTAGTTTTTCTTCAGAGTTGCTTTTGGTGACTCAGAAACTTAAGCTGGCACTGTGTCTTGGCAATTAACTATTTATTGATAGGATTATGGGTAAACTGGAAAAGTATTTTCTCTTCACTATAATAATTTATTGCTAATGGGTACATGAGCATATTCCAGCAGGCATCCGAAAGAAAAAGCAAGGGACAAAAATGCTTTTTCTCTGGTTCTTGGACTAATAATAATGCTCTTTCTTTTAAATAATGTTAAGTATTGAAAATTAAATGTAAAAAAATCACTGTTACATCCCAAAAATAAGTATTACAAGAAATAACATATAGATCAAGCTCCATAATACAAATAAACAGAGGTAAGTGTCTCCCCTTGCCCTTTATGCTCTAACTCTGCCCTTTCTATCCAGCCTTAGCCATTTCAGACTAGCTAACGGTCTCGGACCTGAAAAATCACTCTAATTCTTAATTGTCTTCCCCTCACAGAAAGTGTGACAACTCCTTTGTTTTCCTTTTTATTTTTACTTACGTATGTGTCCTAGCGGTGCAGCTATGGTGCATCAGTCTTCAAGTCTTACTCTTGCACCTAGACTATCCCTCGTAGACCGTTCATGAACTTCTTATCATTTTTACTTGCTGAAAGCCAGATTTTCTTTCCCTTTAGTGGGTACTAAACAGAAGCAACATTCCTATCTCTTATTCATATGTAGGTGACATCCAATAGTTAGTTAAGAAACTTAACTGCTTCTTAACACTTAACCCTGTTCTGTTTTGCAAGCTCGCTGGGCTTACCACAAAGGTCCTACTGTCTAGTTATGTTTTCACTGAGAACCAGGTGTCTTCTTGCTTCCTTGTCTTATTATTTCTCTTGTCACAAGCTTTTCTCAGAATAATTTAATATAAATATTTTATAGAAATTCTGATGCATCTACCTTAAGTTAGATTATATAGCTATTTGATGTGGGTGATGCTGTGAATTTGTGATTTGCATGGCTTCAGATGTCATAATTTTTCCCCCCCACTTTCTAGGAAGTAACAGCTAGCAGTCGCCACTATGTTGACAGGCTATTTGACCCTGATCCCCAGAAAGTTCTACAAGGTGTCATGTAAGTAGTATGTATTTAAGAGTCTATCAAAAGTCTTGTTTGTTTTCATGTTTGAATCTACCAAATATTATAATTCTGAAAATGCAGGGTTATAACTTTTCTTCTGCCGTTTTGGAAAGACCCCTTAACAGTCATGACTTTAATATTGTACTGTTAAAAGTTGTCTTTTGTATGGTTGTTAACTGACATGGTGAGCTTCATTTTTTTTTTTTTTTTTTTTTTTTGCAGAATACTTGTTTTACTTTTTAAAGAATGTTTTCTTTGGTGAATGCTTTTGTGACTTTAAAATCCAGCAAAAGCAAGAGAATAAAATTGATGA
The DNA here is from genome assembly GCA_004024845.1 of Tonatia bakeri. Taxonomy (NCBI): domain Eukaryota; kingdom Metazoa; phylum Chordata; class Mammalia; order Chiroptera; family Phyllostomidae; genus Tonatia; species Tonatia bakeri. The sequence continues at coordinate 66,474 of PVIA01004106.1, forward strand.
TCTTTTATCATTGGAAAGGGTTAGGAGGAGAGCTCAGGATTTTTTTGTTTGCTTGTTTTGGTTTTGGTTAATTCATTGATTATCTCTAAGGTTTGAATATCATGGTAATGTTTTAGATATCAGAAGTTAGAAAGCACTCATTACAAAATTTAAATAAACTTTTGATAACATAAATGCCCTTCTCTAAAATTCCCGTGTTTAATGAGAGGAAACATTTTTAAGCAACATACTTGAGGTGATTATGCTTTAAAAAATTAAGTGGGACAAGTATAAGATTGCAGCTGATTGAAAAATGAACTCTCCAAAGAGCAGATTATCATGCTCTTCACACCTTACTTCTAAGGGATAAGGCCCAGCCTGAGACTTCTCATAGGGTCGGGAACCGTGTAGCACCTGCAGGCCTGAACTCTGTCCAGAGGAAGGAGCCAAAAAAGGGTCAGAATGAGATACATTTGGGATATCTCATCCCAAAGGCACAAATGAGTCCCTTTCTTCTCTCATCCTGCTAGTGTAGCCAGTAGTAGTACCTTCAGGTTGACTCTTGCTCAACCATGGTGTAGAAATTTCTACTGACTACAGTTCTCATTCAAACCCCAATTTCCCTTCTCTCACCACCCCCCGACCAAGGCATGGTAGAACAGATACCCTGGGGATGTGGATTTGTAAAGTGGAGGCAAAATATTGAATACAAGTGAATAAAGCTGTTTGTTCAAGTTGAGCTGGAAGGAAAAGTTAGGAGCTGGACTGACACCCATCTGGGATACTTGAAACCCACCTTATCTTCACAACTTCTCAGATTACAGAAGCAGAAGATGGTACTTCGTGTTTTCTCATTATGTTAACTTTGCCTTTGTCTCCTTAACTAGGAGACTTTATAATGATTTAATGAGCCTCTTTGAGACTAGTTTGATTATTACCAGGAAATGTGGTATTAAATGAATCTGTTAAATCAGTTTGGGTTGTACTTACATACACAAATTAGTTGAGGGGATAGGTTTAATTTAATACTTCTCCTTAGATAGATAGGTAGACGCTCCACACACAATCAGACAGTGTGTATTGATAATCCTGGAAATAACTAAGTGATTTAATCAAATCACCTAGATTAAGAATCACTTAAGATTCCTCAATAAATAGTCGAAAATGTCAGACTCATTAAGTGCTCAGTGATTGATAGTAGCAGATGTTATTATTTTTATCACTGCTACTATAACCATAGTAGCATTTAGGAGAACAACTAAATTTATCAATCAAGGATTTTGTGTAAAAGACTGTACCTTGAGTTGTATCTGATATCAGTAGCTAATTCTAGTATTACTTGTCTATTTCAGAAACTCTATTTACTAAAGAAAACTGTAGCTTCTTGAAAATTGATAAAATATCAAGTAAAGCATATAAAATAGGAAAAAGTGCATTATAGCAACCAGTTAAAGTATAGTTTTCTAGCCTTAGTGCCTCTTAAAAATGTATCAAGTTTCAGGCATTTAGCTGTCGGCTAAAACAGATAAGGAAGGTTTTTTGTGAAGGGGTGGTGGAATGGAAAGAATATGGAGTTGGACAGCAGTATGTTGAATTCCTGGTTCTGACATTTTGTGGTGGAGTAATTTACTGTCTGTGTGCTTAGGCAAGTTACTTAATTTCCTCCAGCCTTAACCTTATCATCTGTAAAGGGAGAGTAATACTGCCCATCTTGCCAAGTTGTAAGAATTAAGCCAGACATACAAAATTCAGTACCTGGTATGTTATGGATACTACAAATTAGCACTTAAGTGGTTAGTCAGTATTGGCCCCAATTTAAAACAACTTCAAAAATTAGATGATTCTCCTCAAAGAAGAGAAAGGAAAATGGAAATAAAAAATATCAAACATAAAACAATTCAAACTGAAGGAGAAGAGGGAGAAGGGCTAGAATTCTTGATTCAGAGAAGAGAATGAGAGTGGTAACACATTCTGGCAAACGTCATTGCTACTTATAATACTAAAATCTGTTTATAGTTTTAAAGAGACAAATCACTCAGAATCATTTTATTTTATGTCAGAATAGAACTGGCCTTGTACGACTGTGTGTAGTGTGATTTGATAAAGCTTTCTTTTCCTCAGAAATATTTATTTTCTGACTTAATTCTTTCCTGAATTTTGGAACTGTCTGAAAATTAATTTATATACAGGGTCCAGCACAAATAATGCCCCCTTTTTTATTACAGAATCTTTTACTAAATCATAAGCATGTTTATTCTGTAACATAACAATATTACACTTAAGCACTCCATATGACATATCAGGCGAAATATTCAAATTAAAACTATAAATTATTACACCCATATTAATCACCCTACCAACCACACTCAAGCAGGTGTTACTTCTGCTGGACCTGGTAAAGTCAAGAGAATAAGTGAATTATATTTTTATTTTTAAGTAATCTTGTCTAATATTGGAATAATACAATGTTGATAGAAGAAAAGGGGAATCAAAATGAGGTTTTGGAAAGGAGAATTGACCAGTTTTTTCCTTTTTATGCACATTACACAGACACTGTTGAGTCAACAGAGACCACTACTAGACCAAAATAGGTAGGTAGAAGGGAGGTGGCCACAGAGTATAAACAACCATGGTGGCCTACGAAATTTAGAGAAGGAAAAGACAGAGGATGAAATAATAGGTTTTGGATCCAAAATATCCCATTGGAAAGATAATAAAAGAATTGACAGTTAGTTTTAGCTGCAAGACAACAAGAGTTTTTATTATTTTTATAGCTACATTGAACTGATTTTTCCCAATAAGATTGTGAACATATAAAACATACTAGCAGGAAAAACAAAAATTAAAGAAGTTAAAGGTGAATAGTGAGTTTTCATTATGGTCTGTAACTAATCTGTTCAGCTGAGTTATAGGCATATAGCCTTAACCGAAAATAAAGGGAACTTCTTTGTAGATAACATCATAAAAGGACCATTTTACCTACTTAGCGAGTAGGTAATAGAACCAGAAATAAAAAATTAGACCAGCTCTCTTTGGTAAACTGAGGCAGACAGTTGTGGATACTATAGAATTATTCTGTAGTTTTCATTTCACCAACTAGCCATTTCTAAAAAGTGTCTTCTGAAGTATTTTTTAATGTACTGATGAAATAAGGTTATTTTAGTAGTGATTATTTGACTTTCCAGGAAATTATATGCCTCTGGTTTCAGTATGATACAGGGAGGTTCCATTTTCTTACATGAACTGAAGATATGAGCTCCCATAAAATTAAGCATTTGGTTTTTAAGAAATTTTAAATTAAAGGGTAAGTTTTAGAATAATTCAAAACAAATATCTTCATAAAGGAATATATACATATGTATTTACATATATTTATTCCCTTAATACTTTTTAATTAGTTACTTTTAAAAAGTTTTATAGGTAAACATAAACAAAGATGACTTTAGTACCAAATTAAATGGAGTGATTCTGAGTCTTGTTTAAAACCATGTATTCTGAGACAATTCAGTCAGAGAATTATGATTTAAAGGCTGACAAGATTCTTCAGAAATTACTATGTCAAATGGACATAGTTTTTACATATAGTTAGATAAGCTGTTTGTATATGTGGAATTAACTTTGATATCTAGAATATCTGTATTTGTAAATGTGCATGTATCTTTCATATTTCTAAACTACCTAACTATATATGGTATATAGTTATATACAACATATTACGTATATACAATATATATAATATATATAGCCATATTATTCCACAATGCTTTAACACATTTTTTATGTTCTTTGAAATGGTTACATGTATTCAAATTATGTATTACTGTTTTGGCATTTTTAATGCAATTATTAAATGTCACTTATTATTGGAGAATATCAGGTGCTTTATAATCATATATTGGTAAAATAAAGAGTGAAATACAATAACTCCTAATTTCTGAGCAGGTATTTATACAAATTGCAATTATATCTGATACTACATACATTCCAAAAATCTACACCGTGGGGTAATTTGTTTGTAAGAATGAACTAAATTACTGCCAATTCTCAGTTCTGTTCAATTTGTACATATAGTAGGTGCTCAATAAATGGCCGAGTTGAGTTGAAGTTCTCAAGTGCCTCTTGGATTAAAGCCTTATGTTAAACATAAGTTTAATTATTTTTGATCATCTGTTTTACTTATTTTTGATGATCTATTGATCATCATTATCAAGCTCTAAAATTGGCGGTTCACATATGGAAATAGTAACTTTAATTGGAATATGACTATATCTCATTTCCTAACGATGCTGGATAATAGGAAACTTACTGTGCTTGGATGTTTGGATATTATATTCTCCCAAAATAACATTATAATAATTATAATTAAAGGGACAAAGCAGTGACTATGTTTGTAATTTGTCAAGTCCTAATAATTTAGTAAGTTGTTTATTTACCATGTTGCTTTGTTCTAGCTAGTATTTTTTCCTTATTTTATGGATGTCCTAATGAATAGTGAGTTTTCATAAGTAGGTTACTTTATTTATACTTAGATGGCAGCTTTCAGGATCCAGTGTATTTTTTGGCTACTTGTCACCTATTAGATCAAGAATGAATTGTACAGTATTCCAAATAAGAGCTTCTTCAGGTAAGCAAAAAATAATACTGATTCAAAGTGAAAGTGACTTAATGGATCTTTTAGCTACAGGTTCCCATCTTCAATAATTTTCTGTTTTTAGATAATAGTATGTTTTCATGTAAAACTTATGCTATTTTGATTGTTTAGGAATAAATATGCTTATACCTGATTGACTGAAACTGTTTCTCCTGCAGATCTAGATCTTAATTCTTTTCTACTTTTGCTACTGTTTTAATGGCACTGTGCAATGTATACTTTCTCTTTTGGTTTTGATCACTATCATTATACTCTTAATTTAGACGTGTGCTGTTGCAGGCACTGTATATTACATTGTTTCGATATCTGAGTGCTTTCTCTTCACCATGCTTAATCTCTTTCAGAGCAAAGAAAGGAAGCAGAAAGGTTAGCTTCCATGTAAAATTAGGTGCCTCTTGAGTTCATATACGAGGGGAAACTGCCCCTAAAATGGAATGTATTTACCAAAAATTGTGTATTTATTCTTACATGTTTAAACTTCAGTCACCTTCAAAGTACTTTCCACTTGATGCAGTATACCTATTAAGACATTTCTATTGCTCAGAACAGTTTTTGAACTTGTTGATTTTGATGCCTTTTAGTGCTTCTGCTGTTTTTTGGTTCACCTCCTCTTCATCATCAGCAAAACATTTCCCTTTGAGGACTTCTTTTCATCAGGTGAAACAAAAACAGCCACTCAGGGCGAGATTGGGTGAATAGGGAGGGTGGGGCACAGGAGTTATGTTGTGTTTTGGTCAAAAACTGCTGAATACTCAGTGTGGTATGGGCAAGTGTGCTTGTAAATTCCCACCATGAAATAGGCAAATTTGTTGAGAGAATCTTCAAAAAAAATCACTGAAGCCACATGCAGCCTCTCACAGCAATGCCCGCTGGTACACTGATACAGATGACTGGAACACTCACCTAGCAGTGGAAGCCAGTACTACAAGGGGCTCACCCTCCAGCAGATAATTCTGGGGTTTTTTTTAGGGGGGGGGTCCCCTTCATATTAGTGGGCAAATTTAAGATTCTAGCTAGATTTTAGCTTTAAAACAATGTTCCCTGACAAATTCATGTCTCCTCTTTTCCAGTCCTCAAAGAATGGGAAATCCCCAAGGCTTACCTTTTAGCATTTCTATCTGGATATTCTTATCTCACCTCAGAGATAATTCAGCACGTCCAAAATTAAGAGAGATCCTTGTCTTGCCATGGGATTTATTCTCCAAACTTTGTAGTATTCTCTGCACCCAGGTACCCAGACTTGAAGTACTCACTCAAGATATGTCACATAACACATTTCCTACACCTTCAACTCACTTTGTTAAGTGCTTCCTCAAACATCCTTTGTATTAATGGTTCCTATGGTTGCCATCCTAACCAGTGTCACAGAACCAGATACCTGGATAGACTAATTCCTTCAACAAATATTTGTTGTGTGCCTACCAGGTGCTAGGCATCGTGCTAGTGTGGGAATTTATAAGGATGAAAAATGTACTTACTGCTCTGGAGGATCCAAAGGTCTAAAGGGGGAGACAGATGGCTAAAGATACAGTCCACCGTAGTTTGATTGTGAATGTTATGATGAGGATAAGTGCAGGGAGTCTTGGGACCACTAAAGAAGGGCATTAGCTGTTGTCTCTCTGACTTTAGTATTATCTGCATTCTAATCCATTCCACAGTCTGCTTATCTTCCTTAGTTACTGCTTTGTTCATGCTTGTTTTCTGATCACAAACATGATTGCTCCTTAATCTGCCTCCCTTTAGTTTGTCTGTTCTCCGTATCACTTTTCTAATTTTATGTTCTGTGCCATCCTAAAGGAGACACTCTTTTCAATCCAGGCTCCCGGTACAGCCCCAGAAATATGCCATTTTTATTTTCAGTATGGTCTTCTGTGAATGGCTTTTCTTTTTCTTTCCCCATCCATTTGTCAAAATCCTTGCCATTTTCTTAGGTTCATCTTAGTTCTCACCATTGTCTCAAAACCTGTTAAGCTTGACCTTTTCATCTTCTTTCCTCAGCCCTGTAAGCACTGAATTTATAATATAGCCTTACATTGTTAGTGTTATTTTGGTTTCTCCAAGAAAGTTAATTGTAAACTCTTTAGGTCAGGCATCCCATTATATGATGTTTTTGTATCCTTCATAGAGATTAGCACATGGTGAGCACAAAACTAACTGTTGAATTTCAGTAGTATGTAAGTAGGGTATTTCCCCCCAACATTAAAAGGTGGTAGACATGAGATTATATTTCTCTGATTTAGTGGGAAAGTATGTCTTTTACTGAAAGTTAGAAATACTCTTATTTTGTATAAAAATGTAAAATCCAGACTCAGGAGGAAAAAGGGAAACCTATTTCCTGACTTCTTTTTTCTTATTAGGTTGTTCTAAATGCTTGATATACCAGAGGCAATGGAAATAATACTTGGCATAAAAAATAGGTTTAGACCTCATTTAACGTGGAGTTCTGAGAAAAGCCCCAGAGCTGAGTCTAACTTCCTCATCTGTAAAGTGTAATCTTATTCAGGGTTGTGATGAATATTAAATGAAATAATTTATTTTATTTTGAATAATGTAGAATGTTTTATAAACTTCAGAGCAGTATATAAATCTTGCATAGTTTACCTGTTGTGAGTTTTCATTTTACAAAAATATGGATTTCTGTATGGCACACTTTATGATCCACTGATAGTAACTTCTTTGATAGTTCCAGGTCAGGCTGGCTTTGTTGCCTCTCCAGACAGATTTCTATCCTAACCAAGTACTGAGTGTGCTATGATAGGGGGCACCGGGGAAGGACACCTAACCCAGACCTGGGAATTGTTGGGGCATGTTTCTAGGAGGACATGCCATGACATCAATGTTCAGACCTGAAAAATGAGTAGTTAGCCTGGGAAGGGTGTACAGGTATGAGGGAGAGGACAAGGAGATGAGAGAAGAATAGCTGTAATCTGGTAACAAGAACCTGTATCTGGTTGGCTCTGAAATGGAATCTTATACTGTACTTAGAACTGCTGAAGATGGGTATATGTGATAATTATCATCTTTTTTGGTTTTAACTCTTTTATAGAAATGATCTTATAGTATCCCTTTATAGTAATAGCAGAATAGAGTTTATTTGCTGGGCATTAACATTCCTTCTTCCTTCTCTAGCGTAGACATATTTTACTTACTAGAGCCAGGGCAAGAACTGCTTTCTTTAGACATTGGTCCATTTTATTAATTGTGTTCTCTCTAGTCTAGATTTACTCTGTAACTACCTGCTGGCTCCTTCATGTCTTTTTTGAAAACTATTAAGAGAACTGGACAATTAGTCCTGGAAGGGTTATTGTTTGCTTTTATCTATAAAAACATTTACTCTGACATGGTTTCAGATATCTGAGATATGTTTACATGGTTATGTGGGAATATCTCATTTCTGCTTAGTTTAGCAAGAATGGGGAGAAATCTGGGGAAATGTTATGGTTGGGAGTTCCAGAATAGAGAGAGCATCTAGAATGGAACCTGGCACAAAAGAGACCCTCTGTAGATAGCTGCTGGACAAAGGAATGTGCTGCACTGGTGTAGGCAGAACATATTAAGAAAATGGAATGAGAGTAAATGAGAAACTGCTAGGTTAGGGTCTATAAGCTGATGATTGCAAAGTAAGTCTCTGTGTAAGGAGGCAGGAGCCTAGATGTACAGTCTGCCACAACCATATGCTTTGCTAAATGAGGCTTTGATACCATATAATTGTAACATCATGTATCAGAACTTAGTAAAAACCTCAGTAAATTGATTCAATTTAGTACCCATAAACAAAAAGTACTCCTACTATCCCCTGTGAACCATATGGAAGATCTGAGGAATAGTTTATAGAGAGAGATCAGGCCCTGAAAAGTAGACCTACCCTCAGGTACTGAGCTAAGGGAAGAAGACTAGGCAGGTGTGCAGTGTTTGCCTCAAGACTTGTGCAAATGTTATTCCAAACTTGTAAGGAGTAAGCTTTCAGCAGAGCACTATGCTATAGTAGTGTTTTTCTGCAATAATCTAGGAAGATAATTGAGGAGAAGGATATAATTATTACCAAGGCTTTTAATGCCAGAAAATTTCATTGGTTTTGTAAATACATAGTGACTGTAACAATTACTTGTTGATTTTTTTAAAGATTTTATTCATTTATTTTTAGAGAGAGAAGGGAGGGGGGAGAGAGAGACAGAGACAGAGACATCAATGTGCGGTTGCTGGGGGCTGTGGCCTGCAACCCAGGCGTGTGCCCTGACTGGGAATCGAACCTGTGATGCTGTGGTTCGCAGCCCGGGCTCAATCCGCTCAGCTACGCCAGCGAGGGCTACTTGTTGATTTTTTAAAAGTAACTTATTCTCCCTCTGTTTCCTACTCTGCTTTTCTTCAAGATCATGATTTACCAACTGTAGAACTCTTTTAGGATTCTCATGTTCAATGTTGGCAAAAAATTCTTAGATATTGTAGAGTTCTGCCACCTCAAAGAGGGGAGGTCAGAAGAGATGTTGGTCAAGTATCTAGGGGAGCTTAGTTTGGGTTAGAAAGAAATGAGTGAGTTAAGAACTTTGAGGCTGTATAGCAATGGCCTTGTGCTATCAGACCTAACTTCTCCTTATAAATATTTTGTAACATCCTCTGTAGTATGCAAAAATTAAATGCATACTAATATGTTACTCTCATACATAACTCAAAATAATGCCTTCCCTCCTTGTAATATAAAGAAAAATTTAAAAAGAAGGTAATGTATAGTGTTTCGATATATAAATGCTTAGGTGTGACTGTATTAGAAAACTTAATGAAGTAGTGTAAATGCAGGGGCTACAGATGTGGGCTGATGCAGGTATGTGGTATTGATAACCCATGAACCAGGAGTGCCGCTGTGCTAGTGATCTGATTTTCCAAAGTGAAGTAACTCTTAACAAAGAGTATATACTTCCTTTTATTTATAGGGTGGGTACAGTACTGAAAATTATAATTTTTTACACTGCAAAATATGCTTTCTATTTGTAAAACTATGACCAGAAATTTCCAGACACTTCATAAATGGTTGAAATGTCCCTAGGGGGCTGTACTACGCTTTCTCCCATTTTGAGGACCACTGCTATGGAGATCACATAGTGTTCCGGTGTTTTATGGTAAGATAGGACTACTGACCGATTAGGGGATTTTAAAAAGTTTATTAAATGTATTGTTTTTCATTAAACATTTTATTAGCAGTACTAGGTTTATTTCGAGCTATTTTTTCCCCTACCCGTCCTTTGAAACCAACTGGATTTGTGAACCAGTTGATCATTGGTAGAGATACTCTATTAACAAAATTATAATTCCTGGTGAAGTAAAGATCTGAGTGTAGCTAGAATAAAAATTCCTAGTGAATATGAAAGAAATATCAATGATTTTTTTAAAATTTAAATCTCCTTAAAAGACAATTGGCTGCTTAAGCAAACATAGTAAAAATATATTATGTCATTTCTAATTAATTTAAAAATAAAATGTGTAACAGTAGCAGCACAAAGAATAAATGGGGAAATGGAAGTATTATACCTGCCATGCCCTTACAATACACACGAAACGGGGATGATATCCCTTGAAGATTGTTGAAACATGCACATTATAGATTGTAAGGCAAACATGAAGAAGACCAAACAGGTACAGCTATAATAAAACAATAGAGGAGATAAAATAGAATCATAAGAAACACTCAGTCCATAAGAAATCACAAAAAAGAGTGAGCAAAGTCCTTCTTGAAACATGGTCAGATGCGCTCTGTGGGCTGGCTGCTTTTACTTTGTGCTCCCAGATCTGTGAGTGAGAATGTGGTCTATATTTCTTTATATTCAAAAGTTCAGTGGCCTTTTTTAGAAAACTCTGTTTTGTTTTGTTTTCATTGGGAGTCTTTCGCCCAGAACTCAGGATATCTCCCACTTCCCCCACTCTGCTACCTGTTTTACATCCCTCAGGTTCACTCTCTTTCTTCTCTTTGGCGTTCCAGGGGGGAGCAAGGGTCAATGCTTGACTTTGTCACCAACTTCTGTACTTGCCAATCCAAGATGTTACACAATAAAGATAAAGGGGAATGATTGGTCTTTGATTTCTTTGTGGTATCTCAACATACCTTACCTTTTCTCTTTTCCTGAATTCAGAGACATGAAAAATGCCGTAATTGGAAACAACAAGCAGAAAGCGAACCTCATTGTTTTAGGAGCTGTTCCAAGGTATGTTTGGTATCATTTCCTTTTCTGCTGTTCATACAAATTCTAATGTATTTCTCATTCTCAACCATAAGAATGATCTTTTTCCTGTATTGCCTATCCTATTTTTGGAAAGCCTCAAATTTCATGAATTTCGTGAAGCATTTGTAAGAAACAAAACAAGTCAAAGTACCAGAGAATGGACTATGAAGTGAGTGTGTGAATACTTTTTAGAAATTCAAGATCATTGACCTGCAATAAAAGAATGTGTTGCACCAGCCTATTCATTCTTCCCTATCTACTCAGAGCCCTGGCAGTTTTGTATGATTGGATAACAGTTCTCAGGTTTCTCGAAATCCTTTTGTAAATTAAAAGAGAAAGAGAGAGTGTGTTGGTTGGTTGGGTTTATTCTGCTTTTCTTTATTTGACTTCTAATAAGATTTACTGTTTTTTTAAGTTAACAGAAAGTTTATTTCTTCTGAATGACCTAATAAGCTTCCTTTTGATGGATAATGACAGCTGTATAACTTTCTATTTGCCTTTGCTACTCAGAACTAAGTTTTATATGCAGTTGTTATAAGTTTTCATTTAGAATTTTTAAATATTTTGGGGTTTGTTTCTGTTCTTCTTTATCTTTTGACATGGGATTAATGGTTGTATTGTTTTTATCATAACCAACTTCAGATACATACTTTGGTAACCATAAAGCAGTCAGTAGCCTTTTTTAGGGAATTAGTGTTCATTATATAAATATGCTTTAGGGAACATGAGAGTTCTGTCTTAGAACAAGAGAGGTAGTCATAAGTGGTGGATGACTGGAATTTGGAGAGTAGTTATTTGTCAGGCTGGGCTGGAATGGAAATGGGAGGATCCCCTGATTCCCCAAATGGGAGAATTGGAGAAAGGAGAGAGCTTCCCTTGCTTGAAGAGCTGCACAGGGACTCTGAATCGTCCCTCTAGACTAGAGCTCTGTGATCTCTGAACTATAGCTCTGGTTATTTAAGGTCCATTTCTAGTCTGAATGGAAGACCCAGCAGCACTTGGCATTGGTGGTCTTCACATCCTGAAGTGGCAGGTAACATGGACTTGTGATGTTGCTGTTTCTACAAGAGGCCACTTTGGACAACTTTCAGATTTACAGTTCTGATAAACTCTTGAGAATATATGATAGTTCTTTTTGCTCAAAATGAAGAAAAATCTCTTTTAGATTTTCCCCAGATACTTCTTTAATTAGCAGCTGATAAAACAAACCGCCATTTCCTACCCTTTATAAACTTATCAACCATATTTTTAGCATATACAATGTTTTGGTAGCCTTTTTCTGTCACATTACTTTCAGCTAATTCACTTTTAAGTTTTTTAGTCTCTTCTGTTTATCAAGTTCATTCTTTTTAGATTGTTGTACTTGCTTCAGCAAGAAACCTCAAGTACAGAGCTGAAAACTGAATGTGCAGTGGTATTGGGAAGTCTTGCTATGGGTACTGAAAACAACGTCAAGTCTCTACTAGATTGCCATATTATCCCCGCCTTACTGCAAGGTATGTAGGGAAGTCATTTTTATACAAGTAAAACTTAGAATCAGTTTGCAGTTTTAAATATGGGTTGAAAGATAAGTCTCAACTCTATTTTCTATTAATAGGACTATTGTCCCCAGACCTGAAGTTCATTGAAGCTTGCCTCCGTTGCCTGCGCACCATCTTCACCAGTCCCGTCACTCCAGAGGAGTTATTGTATACAGTGAGTTTAGTTGTTTTTGAATCATCTGTTACATTTCACTGACATGTTACTTCTAATTTACTTAGCATCTCAAGACTCAACAATGTTATGTTACAAAAAAATATCAAGAAGTACTTGAGTTCTTGCTAATTTGCAAATGTCAAATGATCTAGGCTTTGTAAAGAAGTGAAAGATAGTCTCAGCACTTGAAGAATTTACAAGCTTGCTTAAAAAAAAAAGACCCATTTTGTTCTCTTAATATATACAAATTAAGACAATTTATTTAATGCCAAAATGAGTGATAGGGAGTTCTGCTCACTCTAGGCTAAATCCAGGTGAGAAACTTTATAGAGAAGCTAGAATTTGACCTGGGTCGTGAATAATGGATAAGATTAAGAGAGTAAAGAGGCCAGTCTAAGAAAGATCTGTGTAAGAGAATATGCAGGATTGTGGGCAGGATAGTCTAATGCAGGAAGAGCATGAGTATTAGCTTCAGTTGGAGAGATGAAACAGAATCAGTTTGCAAAAGGCTTACTTACAAGGCTAGAATCACATGTGAGAGAATCCAAAGATATTTGGAATCATTCAGTAGTTTTCACAAACCTCAGGGCTTATTGGGAGGAGAGTGTTTTTTATCTGTTGATAACTTGGGGCTTTCTTAATGAAAATTATCCAGACCAATATTTTTCAAATACCCTTATCCACAATCCACAGTAAGAAATATATTTTCCATTGCTACACTGTGCATATTGTGAATTTGGGTGTGAGATAGAATGTGAGTGAGAATCCTGAGGCAGTCTTCACAAAACAATTCCATACATGTGATGCCCTCTGACTTCTATTATATCCTTTTTCATTTTTAAAGCATGCTGGTTGTGATTCTCTGAGCTAACACAAAGAATCAGAATGTCAAATCAGACACATAAGAATCAGAGATTTTGCCGAGAATCATGCTTAACAAATATTTCAAGAACATAAGGAATCAAGAGGCAGAGGGAAACCATCAGGAAGAGGGGACATGTCACGTGGCTTCATAATCCATGATTCCCACATCAGACACATGTTCTTCTGGCTGGTAATGATACATAAGTATTGTAAGGGAGATTTGTGAGTCAACTCATATAGCAGGGAGGCTCTAAATGATGAAACATCTTAATTTTATACCTCAGATATTTGTGTGACATTCTTCAGGGAGCCATGCCTCATAAATCTGTAAATCATTTACTACAGTGGTTCTCAAACTGGAACATGCACCAGAATTGCCTGGAGGGCTTGTTAAGCATAGATTGCTGGACCTTACCTGTAGAGTTTCTGATTCACTAAGTCTGGGGTGGAGCCTGAGAATTTGGATTTCTAACAAGTTTTCAGGTAGCTTAGATGCTGCTGGTCCTTGGATCACTCTTTGAGAACCACTGATACTATGAGCAGTTATAAATTGGAAACATTCTCCTCAAAGCATTCCACAGGACTCTCCTAGTAAATATCAGTTCGTCTTCCTAAGTTCCTATTGTCTTGTTTATAAAGAGGTTGAACAGCCACTGGTCTTTACCCTAAAACAGGGGTTTCAGCCCATGTGCCACAAGAGGCTCCTAGATGTGCCTCAAGAATTTTTAAAATGTGCAATTCTGAACAAACTGTTCATAGGGGCTGTTTCACAGGGGCACTGACTTCTTCCTTCGATTGTCAAATAAAAAAATGGCAGCCAACACAACAGTAGCCATCTGGTGTGAATGAATCTAAATTATACCTATTTTGGGGGTGTGCTGCGGAATTTTAGTGGTTAGTTTCTGTGTGCCATGAGATGAAAAAGGTTGAAAATCACTCCCCTAGAAGTTTTCTCTAAACCCCCAACCCAATAATAGAGAGAGAAATTTATCCTGGCCAGCCGTTTTAACTTCTTCCTCCTCACACTCTAAACTGATTTCATAACTTACTAATGAATCATGGCACATAACTTGGAAGACACCAGCTTAACTTTTTTACATGAGAAAAATTAAGACTCGGGGACAATGAGTGACTTCCACAGTTAAGAACATGTAAATTATGAAACATCTTGATTTTTTCCCTTCCCTTTTTTTTCTAGTTTTTAAAAAAAATCCTCACTCAAGGATGTATTTACTAATTTTAGAGCAAGAGGAGGGGGTGGGGGAGAGAATGAGTGAGAGAGAGAAACATTGATTGGTAGCCTCCCTTACACACCGCAACCAGGAATCAAACCCGTAACCTAGGTATGTGCCCTGACCAGAGATCAAATGCACAACCTTTTGGACACAAGGGCTGATGCTCCAACCAACAGAGCAACCCTACTAGGGCAAAGCCTCTGAATTTTATACCTCAGAGACAATGGGGAATCTATGAAAAGTGTTGGGTAGAATAATGACAGAGAGTATTGTTTTCAGTGTAATTAACTGCCATCTGTGAGTTGAATACTGAAGAGGTCGACTGCGTGGTAACTCAGGCACTAAACTGAAGACAGCAGTTGAATTGAAAAAGGGCAGGATGTCTAGTTTGAGATTCCATTTATCCAGTGGGCAAATTATACCTATTCTTTTCCTGTTTACTCAACTATAAACTGCAGATATATAACAGAATCGGCAGAAAGTGGGCCAGGTGTGAAGAATAGGGTAGGGGTTGTTGTAACAGGAAAACTGAGAGATAAGAGAGCAATGGAGGAAAGGAAGAAGGTAGAAGTGGTTTTAGGAGCCTAATAGAGGCTTTTTTTATCTTCCTCTAGATTGCCTGATCTATCTTAGCTGCTACCTATATCCCCATCTTCTGCTTCCAGCCCCCGTATTCTCTTTTCCTTTCCTTTCTTTCTTTAAAAAGATTTTATTTATTTTTAGAGAGGGGGAAGGGAGGAAGAAAGAGAGGGAGAGAAACATTGATATGCTAGAGAATTGTCGATCAGTTGCCTCTTGCACACCCCCAGCCGGAGACCTAGCCCATAATGCAGCCATGTGCCCTGATGGGGAATTGAACTGGTGACTTACCGGTTCATAGGATGATATCCAACCCACTGAGCCACACTTGTTAGGGCACTTTTTCTCTTCTTTCTGTGCATTTAGTACCTGACTTTCTTTGAGGTTTTCTAAGGGTTTTTTTTGTTTTTAAACTGCTTGTGGCAACACAGAGGAACATACTTACAAGGAAAGGGGGAAGATTCTACTTGGGAATCGACAGCCTCTTTTTCTAGTTAGTTTTTATATAGCTTGGACATTCTTTTCTTTCTCAGAGAAACCCCAAATCTTGTTCATCTCAACAGTGTCACTCTTAAATTTTCGTCCTTGCCTTCTGTTTTCTTTTCTTTTTTTATATTTTATTTATTTATTTTTAGAGAGAGGGGAAACATCAATGTGCTATTGCCTCTCGAGTGCCCCCTGCTGAGGATCTGGCCTGCAACCCAGGCATGTGCCCGAGATTGGGAATCAAACCAGCTACCCTTTGGTTCACAGGCTGGCACTCGGTCCATGGAGCCATACCAGCCACGGCTGCCTTCTGTTTTCTTTTATCAAAGTGTGGTCTATGGACCAGCCACATTGGCCTCATTTGGGAGCTAGTTATAATGCATGGTCTTAGGTCCTACTCCAAACCTACAGAGTCATAATGTGCACACAAAAAATATCTTCTTGGAATTTGCACGCACATTCGTACTTGAGAAGTGTATCTCTAGGCCTCTTGACAGCATTGGTGAGGATGCTTGAGCGTAGTCTACTTTCCAGCTCTGGTTCATTTCAAATCTCCTTTCAATTTTTCATTTCTTTTGCATTCTGAGAAAAGAAAAAGGATTCTTGAGAAACTTGCAGCAGGTTGGGTGGCTTCTTCTTTTCTCCGGTACCATCATGTATGTTGTAAAGTGTCAACAGCAGGTGGAGTGTGTGCTGTGGAAGAGAAGTTGCTGTTGTGCAGATTGAAATTAGCTAACTGTAGTCATTATGAGAGATTGTTACTGACCACTGATACTTATCATAATGTCTCAGAGATCATAATTGCCAAGTTTTATTTTTATACACTGATTCCTCCCTAGAAGCTATCTGTTATTGTATATCTTACTAGTTACCTCACATTTGGTTTCAGAACAGATTTCTGTCAAGTCTTACTAAAATGATTTTGTTTTATTGTGGGGATGTAGGCTATTTATGGGAAAGAAATTGAGAATTTTCTGTTCTTCTTGAGGTTAAATATTAAAGTTCTTTTCCTTTTTCTTTGCCCAGACAGTTTTGATGGCTATGTTGCTTTTGCTTTCCTGTGTTCTTTAAGCAGACTTGATTTACTGTCATTAAGACGCTCACACAGTACCTGCTCATGGAAATAGTGTGTTAGATGTACTCCACAGTGTCTAAGTTCCTTGTTGCTGTGCTCTCCTTCCCTTCAACTCCAGGATGCTACGGTGATACCACACCTCATGGCGCTGCTTAGCAGGTCCCGCTACACCCAGGAGTACATCTGTCAGATCTTCTCGCACTGCTGTAAAGTAAGAACTGGAATAAATATTCTCTGTAATGTAAAACTTTATATGCCTTCAGGAGATGTGCCTTTTTTTGTGTATCCTGTCAGAGATAATCTATACATATAAGCAGACTATGTATCTATCTCCTTCCCCCTTTTTTGACATAAAGTATACCATACGTACTTTCTGCACCTTGCACTTTTTACTTAACATATTTTAAGGCTATTGCATATCAGTACATAAGGATCTCCCTCATTCATTTTTTATAAACAGCCATATAATATTTTACTGTATATATGTGCAATAATTTATTTAACCAGTCTTCTATTTTTGGACATTTAGCTTATTTCCTGTCTTATATTATCATAAAACAATACCTTGTGTGTAAGATATTTTATAAGAAATGGAATTGCTGAGTCAAAGAGTGTGTGCATTTGTAACTACCATGTGTTGTCTTGTACAGAGGTTGTACCATTTTATACTCCTACCAGCACTAAGGTGTATTCTGCTTCATAGTTTATACTCGTTATTCTTTTGCTAGCAGTAGGTGATTATTTAAGATCTTTCATAATTTCTACACATTTTCTAGCTTCTAACCAAATAGTTTATCATCTGAAGATTCTGTAAGTTGTTCAAGACATTACTCACCTATCATTTAGAACCCAAATACAAAATGAGGAGTTTGAGGAACTATAAGAGAGAAGGGAAAGAAGTGAACGCCTATATACTAAAGTAGGAATATCACAGATCACATTTTAGAACAGTTTCCCAGATAAATGAAAATTAAATAATTTTGTTCCAAAAAAACTATCTGTTGATTATAATTTTAACGTTTAAACCACTTTTCAAATCTTAGAGGAATATCACAGCCTATGCAATTCTGTTTAATACATTTAAAATTTAAGATTTTTGTCAAGAATTTTTTTAGGTTTCTCCTCTCAGGTTACTCTGACTCAGAGGACCGAGGATGTCAGATGATCCCTTAATCTTTTGAGGTGGACAGAGAAAGGCTTTGAGAAAACATCATTTTTGTTGCAATTTATTTACTGAAAATGAGGCAAATTTAACAGGGTCTAGAATCTTCCAACAATGCAATGATGTCTTGTAGCCAGTACTGGCAGGTAGAAAAGGATACTCCAGAACTCTATGCATCATTAAAAATCTTTGAGCATCTATACCTGAGTGCTTGAGAACACAGCATCTACTGGTTATAACTACAGCAGTCCCAAAAGAGCACTGAAAATTGGACCTGGATGTATATATAACTACTACATGTCAAATTATGTTAAATTATGAGAAGTATGAAAAATCCCATTCCTGAAGTTACCCAAATCACTTTTAGAATTATTCATTAGAAACTTCTCATCACTTTTAGGTTCACTCATCTGACACTTATCAGTGCTGTTTTAGCTGAAATCAGAGATAAAGGAATACCATTAAATCACAAGTTCTTGTGCTAGAGAGAAACTTATGCTGAGCAGGAATTTAGAGGCACCCTTATGGCACTAACAGAACTAAAGATAACAGAGAAATTCATCTTAACTCAGCTTGCTTTTAGCCTGATAAGAGCATTTGTCACTGTAATTAAATGACCAAATTCAAGTATTCTGAAATATAACCAGACCTCAGGAGACATTATGGCATTTATAAACACAGTAACAATAGAAATAGCCTAAAATACAATAATTTATCTACTGAGATACTAACAATATGTGTCTTTGAAAACAACTGTTCTGATGATTTCTGTATTGTCATTATTATAAAAACATGTTATTTTATTTTTGTTCAGTTTGCATATAAGATTCATAATAGAATTTTAAGACTCATTCGTGAATTTACATATACTGATATCATTATTAAATAAATTTACATAGTTTGGGGAGAGGAGACAGAAAAAGAGGAAAGATTATTAAAGTGTGTAATAAATGAATCATAATTTTATCTTTGAAATTTTCTCTCCCTGATGTATTAAGAAGCAAAAAAGGCTAGTAATAATATTAAGTGGAGCTGTAACTTGTAAATTGTCATTTCTTAAGCAGTTACTCAAATTTCTGACACCTGTCTTTTGGAGTTTTAGATCACGAGGGCTTATGTGCCTCATACTCTGTGAATGCTGCCTTCATAACCCTAGGTTCATGCAGGTTGATTGGAGAGACTAGAGAGACTTGCTAAGAATCAAACAACAGCTCCTCCTTTCTGGTTGCTGCAGCCACTAATTCCTTCCTTGCAGTTGTTTTTACACAATCCTGTGTAAGGCCACAAAGAAGAGGAAGAGCTTTTGTAACAAATATTTGCTGCAATTTTGGGGGCAAAGCATTTGAGGGATTAAAAAAGCATAGTTCATCTTGTTAGCAGTAGGGAACAGTTTTGTTCAGAGAATTGCATTGTGCTTGACCTTGTCATCATTTATAAATGTAACTTCATGAGTAAAGATATTCCATAAGTGATCCAGCTCCTGGGGGGAAGGGAAGATGCTTGCACATGGATATTCATTGGCATGATGTTTGTAATAGTAAAAAACTGAAAACAATCTAAGAGTCTCACTACAGATTACTAAAGTATAGGGCATTCATACAATGGAATAAGGCCCCCCAAAAAGAAAAAGAAATAAATGAGAAAGCTCTTTATGTACTGATATGAATGATCTCTGACATATTTTATAAGAAAAAGTAAAAGAAATAAAAGGTTTAGGGCAATATATATAATTTATATAGTACTACATATATATAAATATGTTTATAGTATACATAAACATATGTAGTATTCTATCATTTGAGTTAAAATTGGAAAGAATATCCTTATGTACTTGTTTGTATATGTATAAAATATCTTGATGAATATAAAAATCTATTAATATTAGATCATCTCAAAGCAGGGGAACAGATTGGCTGAATACAGAGGTAGAAAAACAATGATGTGCAAGGGGCAGAGGAACACCCTGCCTACTTAGCTATTCTACAAGCACTGCCAGTATTTATATTGGGATGTTAAAATTTATAATGAAGGCAAAAAAATTTTAGTATTCTGACATGTCATCCAAGGCTAATTTAGGCTCATCTTCACAGTTTATTCTACTTACTTGTTACTAGGTGTGAAAAAAATGGCTCAGATTCTTAAGAGATCCTTCTTTTCCTTGGTTCCCCCATTACAGTCTCCACCACTACCTTTCTGTTTTCTATTATTTTTTATTGTATTTTTTTCCATTACCATTTACCTACCCCCCCCATTCCTTACTCTTACCTCCATCCCTTCTCTCCTTCTGTGATCACCACACTATTGTCCACACTCATGAGTTTTTCCTTTATTTTTCTTAGTTGCCTGACCTTTCATCCGCTCTTTGCCCCTTCCCCCAGAACGGTTAGCCTGCTTTGTCTCTATGAGTCTGCCTCTCTTTTGCGTCCACCACTGGACGCAAAAGGAGTCACTCGGATTCTCCAGTGTTTCAAATGAGACAGTTCAAAGTAAAGCATTTAGAACAGTGCCCCGCACATAGCAAGTAAATAAGAAGTACCTATAATTATAATTGTGGGTGCATGGATGAGAATGAGGTGGGAAGACAGAGCACACTTTCAGCCTGTGTCCTAAGAATGGCAGTATTTTCAATTATAAGGGCAAATTTGCACTATTCTGAACAGATGTATAGTGATAAATACATCAAGCAGTTGTACTGTGAGAATTTATCCTCATTCCCTAACGATCTTCTCCGAGATACAGCTTTAATAAAAGTCAACAAAACATTGCTTATAACAGTGAGACCTTAGAAACTACCTAAAATATGTAATTGGGGTTTGTCTGAGTAAACCATGGAAATATCGTACACTGATTAAAAATAAGAAATTAGAAGTTAGAAATACATAGAAATTAAGAGACAAGTTGCTGAAGTTGTTTTAAAAGGACTCTTTTAATATTATATAAAATATTTAGAGGATTATTATTCATAAAATAGAATATGGCTGTTTTGTTATTCAGAAGGATGAGTGCTAATCTCCTCACTTCAAATGACAGGTATTTTGGTCTAAGAAGGAATGAGCACCTTACAATAGTTGTTACGTAGCTGAATAGTGGGTTGGAGAAATTGGTCTGAGAGCTTTTTCCAGAGTAGTATCTGGTTTCCTGTGTAAACCCAAACACATAGTCTACCTGTCAGAGCTACGTTTTTCTTTTCTGAAGAATGATAAGCATGACATACCACCCTTGTCCTGGCTTTAATTGACTTTTCATTATTTGAGTGGGTGGAACATAAAATCAGTGAATAAAAACTGAGGCAAATTCAAAGCCTTGCTTTAATTCTTAGCTTCTGCCACTTTAAAGACCTGCAGTAAATTGATTAGTAGAAAACAGTTGATGAAAAATAAAATACCTGAGTTTTTCTATTCTGTACCTATCTACCCTAAGAAGTGGTAATTTTAAGAAGAGAAATGAGATAGAAACAGAAACCAAAACACGATGTTCACTTCTTGGTTATGGAGTATTGTGTTTCCCACCATCCATTGCTCAAACTGCCTGATGTGTTGAGATCAGTTAGTCCCTGCTCCAGTTCCTTTTGCAATTATTTAGTTTTAGAAATCTCCTCACTAGTTCATCAGCCTTAAGTTGTAGGAAAGACTACCATTGTGGGTGAGGGTGTGCACATGAAACATAGAATTCATAGTTCTGTTGCTGTGATAGCGTCTATTTAAGAATTGCAAAGGGCCTGTACCAGGATAGCTTCTATGTCCCCTTCCTTGTTGGGAGGAGGGAAGGAGGCAATAATTTTACATAACAAGGATGAAGTAAGGTATGGCAGCCCCTTGCAAGACTAAAAATACTACCTACCTTCCTTTTTGGGGAATGCGTTTATGCAAGAGAAGGAAGGGTAACTGAGAATTCTGCCTTGAATTGAGTATGGTTTTCTACATTTAAGTAAGTGTTTTATTGGAATGAATCATTGCTCTTTTTAATGTGTTACTGTATTCTCTTTTCTTATAGGGTCCAGATCATCAAACAATTTTATTTAACCATGGTGCAGTTCAAAATATTGCTCACCTACTAACCTCAGTATCTTACAAAGTAAGATGTAAAACATTATGTCCAGATTTTTATACTTCATATGATTTCTAGAATATTGCTCTAGAAAATGACATATTTTATTCCTTGATAAATATTGTGATCAGTATTGTCTTTCCTTTTTTTTTTTTTCTAGTATATGGTTGTGGCATGAGTTGCTATTGATTTTCACCTGTGATCATTAATAATCTCTTCCAGTTAGGTGTCTGTGCTAAAGCTGATGCCTTGAAGTAATATTGGAGCAATGGCTTGCTATGTCAGGAAAGACTTTGGATTTCATATTTGAGACGTTTATTTAGCCACAGTGACTCACTCAATCTTACAGCACATATGTATTATATATATCAACATAAAATATATTGTTTTGTATTTTGAGTTAAAAAGTCAAGAATTTTCAGATTTTTTAATTAAGATTTTTACTGTGTTTTTTTATATATAGGTAAGTATCATCATGATATATTATCAGACATTTAGGTAAAACTTTAGACATTTCATTGTTCAACTAGCAAATTATAGCAAACATTGGGACATTGTCCTTATTGTGTCACATTAGAGCTGGGTATACCAGGAGTTTCTTGCAGAGCAGAGAAGTCATCATTTTGTCTTCTCTCCATTTGTACTGATTCTGGTTTGCTCTTTTGGTCCTTAGCTTTATTACAGCCTGCTACTGTGTATGTTGTCCCTACCTCAGATGCCCAAAGTTTGCTCTTGGTGAAGAGCTCACAAGGATAGGAGTATTGCCCAAGCAAGGGACATGTTTCTTTATACCTCATCTACCTGTCCTGTCAGTCCCACGTTTCACATAAGAATATCAAATATGGACTCAGCCGAGGAAGTGAGGATTAGATCATTTGGTGCAAACTGAACAGAAAGGCTAAAAAAATAACAGCTCTCATAGGAGCCCCAGCAGATTGTGAAATGTGTTGTATGTGGCCAATAGCGTGGGCCCTTGGTATCATCCCAGACCTGACCAGACCTGGTTTTGGGGGATGGTAACACAATTTATAGATGTTTTAGTTAAAAATTAAATTAGTTTAGTTCTTTTCAAACTTTGATGTAGCTTCATTTCCTTTTTTTTCTCATCACCATCCCATATACAACAAGATTATTCTTGTTTTTTCCTCCTTCAGTTCTGTCTTTTGAAGTTTGGGAAGAAATGTCCCACTTGAAAGGCAGATGGTAATTGTTATTAAGTTCCCTTTGCTTTATCAACATTGAATTTTGTGCAGCGTTCTTTTAAATTTGATTAGGGATTTACCTAGTTCAATTTTAGTGCTACTTTACTGCTTTTTACTTTTTCATTAATTCAAAATTAATTTGAACTTACTGCACTCTTCAGATATACCAGTCTTATTTCTATTCACTTTGGTCCTTCCTTTAGTACTCTAGCAGATTTAAATAGTTACTTCTTCCGAAGAGTTTAGATTATGAGACATTAAAATCCATATTTACAAAATTTAAATAAATTGTTCATTTACTTTTACAGGTTCGAATGCAAGCACTGAAATGCTTCTCAGTTTTAGCTTTTGAAAACCCCCAGGTATCGATGACCCTGGTAAATGGTAGGCTGGTACTTTCAGTGGCACCTACATGATTTAATTCGTAAACTTTGTAGATTTAAAGAATTTCTTAATTCTTGTTGTTTGTTTTATTTCTAGTTTTGGTTGATGGAGAATTGTTACCACAAATTTTTGTGAAGATGTTACAGAGGGATAAGCCTATTGAGATGCAACTCACATCAGCAAAATGGTAAAAGTCAAGACAATGTGGGAAGAAAGATAGGGTTTTATCAATATCTTAGAGAATTTTGGGACAGATTGATTAGTTCAGTTTCAATCCCCATCTTGTTTAGGGATTTTGAAATTTGAAAGTCACGGAGTTGTCTCACATTTCCTTAAATGGATGTGAGTTTTTACTTCATTTACTCAGTAGGGTGCAGAACAGGAATTCTCCTGTAACATCTAGGACTGTCTACAGAAAATTACTTTATTATATTCCCCTTCTGTATTTCAGTTGAAATAATACCGAATTAGATGAGAAGTAACCAATACATATTATGCTAAATATTAAAAGTATTAAGCCATGAAAATGTAAAGATACAGAAATATGGAGTGAGAATTAATTGACATTTATAACCAAAGGCATGCTTTCAGAGAATTCTATTTCCTCATTTTAGAAGAAACAAAACAAAAAAAATCCTCATAGAGATGTAACAGTTTATAAGATAGTTACATAAAGTTCTTACTAGCATAACTCTTGGCTCTTCAGTTATCAGTACATTAACAGATAAGTTGAACACCTATTGTTTAAGGTTCTATGATAAATGAATGGTTTTGTTTCAACATTTAAGAAGTTGTGGCTCTAATATTTTGGTAAGAATGAGGAATTTTCAGCAAATTACTCATGAACCATGAATTGTTTTTATACTAGTATTTTTTGTTTGTTGGATTACTTTGAGTATTTGATTCTTTGTTAGTAAGGTAGTCCTGTCATGGAACTGACTTAAAAAATCAGTGGGGTAACAAACCTTAAGATAATGGTAATAGCTCTAAAGAATTCAACCCTCTATAATATAGGTAAAGAATTTTTATCGATTTGTTTATCGCATTCCCTAGAAGCCAGGACATTTTCTTTTGTTTATTTGTTTTTGTTTTTTCCACCCAGCTTACTAAAGGAATCTGATTGAAAAAGGAAGTTCATAAATTAAGTTTCTGAAGTGCATAATGTTTATTACCTATTTAGGGAGTGCAAAGTAATTGTATGCTTATTCAAAGCCAGATATAATTGTGAAGGTAAATTGCTTTTCAATAGAACCAAATCATTGGCTGATTTTTAAAGCCATTACTGGTAACTTCTGAATAGTTAGTTAATTTCTTATGGATACCATTACATGTTAGAACTTAAATGCTTCTTCTGTGATGCTTTTGCTGTTGAAGTTGGAATATCTCAACTTCTTTTAAACTTACTTTGTTAGCTTTGTATTTTAATGTTTTTCCTTTTTATTATGGAAAAATAAAAACATATAGAGAAAAATATAAAGAACTCTAAAGTGCCCAGCACCTAGCTTCAAAATTTATTCGCTTATTAGGCCATTTATTTAAAAGCAATTTTGTAGTTTGTTTTTTTTTAAATATCTGGCTTACTGTCTGTATATCAGTTAGTTTTCTTTGACTATTAAATTAACAGAACCTCAGACAGAGAATGTCAAAACCTCCCTCAAAGTAAATGAGAGTAATTGTCCCATTTTGGGCCCATAAAATCTTAAAGGCAAGTAATTTTCCTTTTAAAGATTTAAAACACAAGAGAAAACTAACTTTCTGCCATCTTATTCCAGTTTAACTTACATGTGTAGAGCTGGTGCAATTCGGACAGATGACAACTGTATTGTATTGAAGGTGAGCTAATTAATTCTCTACAAGCATGTGAAAATTATTCAATCATATAAATGTTGAAAATAAGTTTTGGCATTCCTTTTTTTTTTTACACATTTGTCCTATGAGATGTGTGTATAGAATAAAATAAGAGTAAACACCATGCCTTTACTTTTCAATGAATTGCCATGTAGTTTTTAAAAATTAGTTTTAGATATGTTTTGAAGGTGAAAGTGAAATAATTATTTCTTTGTCATATCTTTTTCATTTTTATGATAATAAGGATGATGTAAAAATTGTAAAAATATGTAAATTCAGGTGAAACAGAAAATATATTTTACCCTTAATTTTTATTGTTTTGTAGGAAATAGTTCACTAGCTCTGTAGATAGACTTCATGTCACCCTAATGGCAGATTAATCAAGAGGCATAATGAGAAAGTATAAGTAAATAACACATGAATACAATTATTATTATTGATGTCCAAATCATCTAGAAGTCAAAAATACCTAGATACGAGACTAGCCCTAAAAGTCCCAAGACCTGGAATCTGATTTCACACTGCCACCACTGCCTAGCTTGATAACCTTGGGCACACCCCTTATTATTTTGGTGCTTCAGACTCCTAATTGTGAAAATGGAGGCAATAATTCCTGCTCATCTTTCCTACAGGGTTATTGTGAGAATAACAATATTTTAAACATATTGATTGTCTTACTAGCTAGAAAGAACAAAACAAGTACAAATAAAGTGATTATGTGTCATTTTTATGAATGTGAGATCTGTCACTATCAGCATTCAAAATTAACCCAAGGGTAAAAGAAGATCAATGTTTGCTTTAGTAAACAATTCTGCATACAGTGCTAAGCACTTCTGTACAAGGACCTTGGTTTATTTTCTTAACTGCTTTACTCATCCTTTTCTTCCTCATTGGTCAACTAGGTTAATAGTATCTTCTTTGTGTAGTAGTCATGAGCATGAAATTCAGTAGTCCTAGAATTTCTGGTATTGATAAACGTCAGTAACTGTTCAAAGGAAAATAAGAATAAAGCTTCCTCTTGGAATCCTAGGCCTATATTGAAAAGACTGAATGAGCCTGAAATCAATAGTAAGCAATAAAGTGCTAAACCATGGTAAAGACAGAATGGGAACTTAGAAAAAAAGCAAAGCACAGTTGACTTTGGTAGTTGAGGAAGTCCTATAACTGTAATGTTTCAGTTTTTTACTTCCACATGGGATATTTTTATTGGGAATCTAATGTAGATAAATAACCAACCAAGACCAGTACCAAGATTTTTGAAGGACTTCAGAAGTAAAATTGGGTGACTAGATATTAGTCTTTCCAAGGAGCTTTGTGGGAAACATAGGAACTGTAATTAATGCATTTCACTTGCATTATAGGAGAATCGATGGAATCTGAGTAATGGTAAGATCACTGAATTACTAAAGTGATATTTTTTTTGTAACTGTAGATATTAATCCCCAAACAAAATATAAAAGTCAGCCCAGCTATATTACTCACTAAGAAAAAAATAGCATTCTTTTTCTAAGAAAAAATCGTTCCTGATTAAATTGCTGCATGACAATTAGGTAAATAAACACATATGTGGTACAGAAGCATCAGACACGATTTATTAGGGATTCTGAAATGTCTTTTATAAAGTTGTACAGTAACACTTTAGTCTTAATTGATCACAAAGCCTAATTAGAGTTTATATTATTGTACTTCGATTATATGATTAGAGTTTAGTGTGCTAGCATAAATGATTCAATTGCAATGAATTTTATATATTTTTACATTAAAAAAACTCTTATTCTCTGTAAGTCTTTATTGAGAATTTGATCACAAGCATGACCCCCCCCAAAAAACCATTGAGTTGATTCAGTCACTATATGCTCTCCATCAATCTTTTGCCTTTACCAAAAAGCAAATAATTGATTTCACTGCCTTTCAGACCTTGCCTTGTTTGGTTCGAATGTGCAGTAAGGAGAGATTGCTAGAGGAGAGAGTCGAAGGAGCTGAGACACTCGCCTATCTGATCGAACCAGATGTTGAGCTACAGAGAATTGCTAGCATTACTGATCACCTCATTGCCATGCTTGCTGATTATTTCAAGTATCCCAGCTCAGTGAGTGCCATCACTGACATTAAAAGGGTATGTTCTCTTTTCCTTTTCAGCAGCTAAAGAAAGGGATTTGTAAAACTTGTACCTACTATACACTACTTTGAACCAATTGATAATTATAGTTCAAAGCCCTTTTAAATAAAGGAATCTTTTACCTTTGGTAACATAGATAATGTTGCTTTATGAGTTTTTGAGTCCAGTTTGTTTCATATTTAATGTCAGAAAATTTTTATTAAGGAGATAACTAGGAAAGAAGAACATTGGATCCCCAATCCCCAACTAAAACCCCAAAATAGTGGGGTCTAGTCTCTAAACTGGTTACTGACATTGATTGTATCAATATTTATGTCATCCTGTTCAAGTTCCCAGAGTTACCTCTCTTGCATTGTTCTCATTCTTTAGATCAAGGATGATCTCTTATTAGGTGTGATTGAGTGGCCTTGTTTTACTCTTCACCACTGTCTTCCTCTTTTGCTACCTCTTCTAACTTTTGCCATCTTCACCTCTTTCCTTTTTGCAGTTTAATACTGTCCTTTGGGTCTGCCAGTGACAGCTAAAGCATCATTTAATCTTTAGACTGAGACCATCAAGGACCAAATTGTGCTAACTTTTTCTAAAATATAAGTTCCTTAGGATAGGTAGATATTTCTTTGACTTTGTTTTTCTGAGCCTGTTTGTCATACCTGTTTCTCTAAGTAGAAGACATAAATATTGTGTTAGAGAACGTTTATTTAAGGTCACAGTAGACGAAACATTGCCTCCTAATTAGTAACCAGTACTATTTCATGAATGCGACTGTATTTTTTATACCAGTGGTCCCATTGGTAAACTTTTAAAAATGATTTTCTTGACCTCTCCCATGCCCCTGAGTTCCAAAAAAAAAATTCATGTGGCAGGTATCTATTCCTTTTGCATTTAATATTGAAAATAAAATAAATTATTAAGGGTATATCTTCTCCCTGTCTCAGGAAGGGCCTGACATACCTTCACTGATATTTATATTAATGTATACCGCCCTCTGTGTATGAAAGTGTTGTGTGTGCTCATCCTTCAGTACGATTGTTTTTCCAGTAGAGTCGATTGGTGACGTTGAACTATTTGTCTTGTCTGTTTACCCTCTGGTTACTTGCCCACACTTAGCGTGTCTCACTGGTACAGAGATATATGTGCAGGTCCTAACTGTGGCCTCATGTACAGCCTTAGTTGACCATCCCAGCAAGGCAAATAGGACACCTTGTTGGGCATGAGAGTGAGGGAACATAGTTATGAGAACTTCTAGCCTATGCACATGCAAATCATTTAACTAGTGTGTAGATTATCCCTTCTATTAAGGTTCTGCCATCTTATTTGCATTACAGTAAAACTAGAATAATTTTTTAAAATTATCTCCTTATGCCAAATTTGAATATTTGTTTTGTCATCTTTATTTTTTTTAAGATTTTATTTATTTTTTATTTATTTTTAGAGAGGGGAGGGGGGGAGAGAGAGAGAGAGAGAGAGAGATATCAATGTGCGGTTGCTGGGGGCCGTGGCCTGCAACCCAGGCATGTGCCCTGACTGGGAATCCAACCTGCAGTGCTTTGGTTTGCAGCCCGCGCTCAATCCACTGAGCTACCCCAGCCAGGGCTGTCATCTTTATTTTTGATGATGGATTATCTAGTGGTTTCTGACCATGAAAGGATAAATAACTGACCCACAGAGAGAAATTCTTACATGCTAATAATGCATGATTTTCATGGTGTACCAGTCCAAGTCAATATTCTAATATCTGTTATGACTAGAAGGTAGTTAAAACGTTAAGAATAAATATTTTAGGACTTACCTATCAAAACAAGTATTCCTTGTTATATATTGGGAGGTTCCTCCCATAATCTATCAATGATGGCTTTGATCAGAATATTTTTGGGACTACTTTTAAGAATTTCCTTTAGAACTACCCTAAATGAGTTTCACGTTTTTTTTTAAATATATTTTACTGATTATGCTATTACAGTTGTCCCATTTCCCCACTCTTTATTCCCCTCTGCCCTGCACAACCCCCTCCCACCAATATTCACCTTCCTTAGTTCATATCCATGGGTCGTACATATAAGTTCTTTGGCTTCTCCATTTCCTATAATATTCTTAACCTCCCCCTATTTTGTACCTACCATTTGCACTTCTTATTCCCTATACCTTTTCCCCCATTCTCCCCATGTCTCCTCCCCTCTGATGACCCTCCATGTGATCTCCATTTCTGTGATTCTGTTCCTGTTCTAGTTCTTTGCTTACTTTGTTTTAGTTTTTGGGGTGTTGTGTCTTTTTTTTTGGTTCTGTTGTTGATAGTTGTGAATTTGTTGTCATTTTGCTGTTCATATTTTTTATCTTGTTTTTCTTAGAAAAGTCACTTTAATATTTCATATAATAAGGGCTGAGTGATGATTAACTCCTTTAACTTGACGTTATCTGGGAAGCACTTTATCTGCCCTTCCATTCTAAATGATAGCTTTGCTGGATAGAGTAATCTTGGATGTAGGTCCTTGCCTTTCATGACTTAGAATACTTCTTTCCAGCCCCTTCTTGCCTGCAAAGTTTCTTTTGAGAAATCAGCTGACAGTCTGATGGGAACTCCTTTGTAGGTAACTGTCTCCTTTTCCCTTGCTGCTTTTAAGATTCTCTCCTTGTCTTTCATTTTGTGTGATGTAATTATGATGTGCCTTGGTGTGTGCTTCCTTGGGTCTAACTTCTTTGGGTCTCTCTGAGCTTCCTGGACTTCTTGGAAGTCTGTTTCCTTTGCCAGATTGGGGAAGTTTTCCTTCAACATTTGTTCAAATAAGTTTTCGATTTCTTGCTCTTTTTCTTCTCCTTTTGGCACTCCTATGATTTGGATGTTGGAAAGTTTAAAGTTGTCCTGGAAGTTCCTAAGTCTCCTCATTTTTTTGAATTCTTGTTTCTTCATTCTGTCCTGGTTGACTATTTATTTCTTCTTTTTGTTCGAAACCGCCGATTTGAGTCCCAGGTTCCTTCCCTTTACTATTGGTTCGCTGTGCATTTTCCTTTATTTCACTTTGCATAGCCTGCACTTTTTCCTCTATTTTATGACCATACTCAACCATTTCTGTGGGTATCCTGATTACCAGTGTTTTAAACTCTGCATCTGATAAGGTTGGCTATCTCTTCACTTAGTTGTATTTTTTCTGGAGTGTTGATCTCTTCTTTCATTTGGGCCGTATTTTTTTTCTCAGTGCACCTGTTATGTAGTAAGGGATGGAACTTTAGGTATTCTCCAGGGTGGGACAACCCACACTGCTGCATTGTGGTGCCCTGTGTGGGGGAGGGGACCAAGAGACAACAATGCTGTTTGCTCAGCTCTCACTGGCTTTCGGTCACTTCCCCTGCTACCCATAAGCAAATTGGGCCCTTCTGGTGCTGATTGCCATGTGAGTGGGTTTGTGTACATTCTAGGGCCCTGTGGGTCTCTCCAACAAACCGTCCTGTGAGGCTGGGAGTTCCTCTACCACAACCCCCACAGGTGTTTTCAGTCAGAGGCTTTGAAGGCTTTATTTCCCTGCGCTGGAACCCTGGGCTGTGCCGTCTGTCTCGCTCCCAGTTGTTCCTGCTGGTTTATCTACACACAAATGTGGGGTCACCCAGTCTGCCAGCTGCCTTATAGTGAGTCCTCTCCACCCCGGCTGCCTGTCTCCACCCCTCCTACTGGTCTGGATGAATGTTTCTTTAACTCCTCGCTTGTTGGACTTTCTTACAGTTTGATTTCCTGGCAGTTCTGGGTGGTTTTTTGTTTTTAAATTATTTATTGTCCTCCTTTTGGTTGTGCAAAGAGGCAGTGTATCTACCTCCACCTCCATCTTGGCCAGAAGTCCCCTCAAGTTTTAGAATTGTTTTATTTTCTTTTGTTTGTTGCTGTAAATGTCACTCAACTGGATTTCCCCATCTTCATACACCACAATCAGTAACAATTAACTTCAAACTCTCTATATATTACAGTCAGGGGTTTGTAGCTAATATGACTGTTAGCTCTTAAGGAGGTTTTAAAAGAGGGTTTCAGAATGTTTTCAATAACACATATATGTCTTTTCATAAGGGTGAGCCTCTTGAAGGCATATTATTTAAAGAAAGTGGTACTCATTTGGAGGAAGTTATATCTCTTAGTTATAAAATTCTTTACCTTATTAATAGGCCTTGTGTGTGTACTGGTTCTTAGTCACTAAAATTGTCCTGGGAAGATGCTTGTATTTTCTTACTAATGATAGTTTGGTGATAAATCAGGTATATGGAAAACTGACCTAAGAAGTCTATTATACATATGGAAAGATAGCATTAATTGTGTCATTCCAGTAAGTAATTTTAATAAATTTGTCAAAAAAAGTCCCCTGAACATAAATCACAATTAACTGTACTAGATAGTAATGATTACCATGATACATTCTTTATTAAGGATTTTCACAAAAGTTTTTCCTATTTCTAAAAGTTATTTAGTGAAATTAGGTTGGCACTGCTCTTAATGTTTGGGAACCTGCTAAAGACACTGTTGCAGTAGCAGTCAAGCTGCCAGCTATATTCCGGGGCTAGTATGGAATATTGGTTTTGAGGAGGGCATTTCAAAGAGCCAGTGCAAGCAGGCATTAGTGCCACTAAAGCTAACATCTAGGATCACTGGATTTTTATGGCTCAGAGGTTCACAAAGTTTTGCATATACTAGTACCAAATATTGTGGCATTCACTTTTAGACAGAAGCAGCGTGTATTCCAGATCATGCTGACACAAACACAGCTAGGTCTCAGTCATGTGAGCAGAACCCAAAAATAATCAGGAATTCAGTGAGAACACTAGTATGTCAGTAGGTGTTAAACGTTTTTTTCTTCAACTCTGCTCAATTGGTTTTATTGAAAGTTTAATTTATGGACTCATTTGGAATATACCTTTTTCTCCCCTCCCATAGCTTGATCATGACTTAAAGCATGCTCACGAACTCCGCCAGGCTGCATTCAAGCTCTATGCCTCTCTCGGAGCAAATGATGAAGACATCCGGAAGAAGGTGAGTCTGGGAGAGGGGCGTCCCCCAGTCCTGACAGCCAGCAGGCAGGGAGTGACGTCAACCTGAAAGTCGTGGTGAAGAGCACTAACAGTGACTGTTTGAATATAATAAAGCAGAGTGACTAAAGGCATAATTGAAGAATGAATGGGACCCGGATTTGGGGGGTTGTTTGTTTGTTTGTTTGTTTTTAGAACATAGAGTGGCATGGCCGTGCTGGAATGACAAATAATTGGTGTGCTTTTTTGTGTCATTAATATGGATTATTGTGTTGCACCTTTTTGCATGTGTTCTGATAAAAATCAATTCTAGCACTGTGAAGCTTCAGACACCTTGAAAGACCTAACACTAGAATTGTAAATGTTATTTATGGAATACTTTCCAATACCATTGGGAAATTTAAATCTATTGTATATTGTTCTTTGATATGTGGCTTAGTTATGTTTTGATTTTTTTGCTACTGTGCAAGTTTGATGTGAATAAAATCTTTGTGGAATGATGATTTTATGTTTAGTGAGTGGTCATGTGAATTTCTAGGTCCCCCAAAAATGTATCACTGGTATAGCACCTTATGTTATTACAGCCTAGTCCTACACTGAACTCATGTTCTTGATGAGAATAGTTTTAAGCAAAAAATAAAGTATAGTGGTAAGCTCTGACTTGGCTCCCTCCTCAAACCAAAAGACTGAATCTACCACTCAAAAAAATATATAATCTAATAAATTCAACACAAGGCTTTTAGGAACCACCAGTAAAGTAATCCCACATGTTCTGTCTTGATGAGCCATAGAAGAATAATAAATTGGGCATTATTTACCGAACATGGCATTTACTAAATTTCTCCATCTGGATTGATATTTGTAAGAGAAATCACAAAGTACTGGGAATTTACCATGATTCAGAGTTTTCAGGCTTGTAGAAACCTATGGAATAACCATAAGTTTAATGAAATAAATTGGAAAAGACCCATTCTTGAAGAAAATTGAAATAAGCAGTAAGATTAGATATGTGAATAGCTTTGATTTAAAATTAGTGCAAAATACAACTACGCTGAATATTTTCCATGTACCTCAATTTAGTTCATTTAACAAGATATTTTTCACTTGAAGTGTTCTTTAGTAAATATCTATGAAAATCCTTCTTGACACCTCTAAGCTGTCATCTGTAAACTGTTACTTAAAGGCAAACATACTAGTCATATGGTATTCCCTGTGTCTGACAAACATGATTTCTGGATGTTGATTCTGATATGTTTCATTCAGTTTAGGTATATGGTGTATTGCAAAGGAAGAGGCTTTTATGGCAACTCATATAAAACATTTTGAAAAATTGACATGGACTGTATAACATATACGTAATGATTTGTTTTTGGATGGTTATTAGGGCTCGTTAGAAAGAGGAGAAGTGTTTTACCCATTCTTTAGCTCAAGAAGGTCATGCCATGGACTGAAAGGGAGATAGACAGATGGACCATAATGGGGGGCTGGGGAGAATAGGATGTCCATTGTACTTCTTTGTACTTTTTTGTTAATAAACTGTTGTTTTGGAATTAATGACTTAATCTGTGATATCATGTTCTAGAAATACAATACAACAGTCTGATAATCAGTAGTCTATTAAAAGTTGTATTTATAATGTGTATAATTTCCTGGTAAGTCTAAATCCTGATTAATTTCTGTAGAAAGATGACAAATAAAGAATAAGTTATAATTATTATAATTTTTTTGTGTGATGAAGAAAAGATACTGTGATATTTTTATATAATGGGGATTATATAGAGTTTTTAGGAAGATACTTAATTTCTGGAAAATTAAGTGTTTCAATAATTTATAGTTCATAACAATTACTGAAGAGAGAAATTGTAAAATGGAAAATATAAATAATTTTGCGATAAAATCTACATGAAAATATTCTTAGGAGTGGAGAATCCTTATTTTCAATGCATAAAAAATTATGATAACCCTTTTCCTTTGAATGCCTTTATTTCTATTCCATTTTTTGTTAACATAATTATTTGCGTAGATTTTTATTTATCTTTACCTTTTATACTTATACCCTATTAACTTTGATTATATTTATTTTATTGAAGTTCAGTGTGTATTATTGTTTTATCTTTTAATACAGTTTTTATGCTTGTTAAGATAGAATTTCAGTTCAGTGAGTTAATGAGTCTCTGAAAGAGATTTCAAGGGCTGAAGCCCCGTCCACTGCCCCCCACCCACAAAAACTGAAAAGCTACAAAAACACTTTGTGGCAGGCTAAAAATATGAAATGTTCAGTTGATCTGCCTTTTAAACTGAAAATGGGACTGTAATTCAGTAAGTACAGGAAGTAACAAATATTCCATTTCACTGTTATGATCAGTTCAGGAAATGAGGCAGAATGAAGAAGAAAAAACCAAAGCTAAGAGGTAGAAACAATGAGAACTAGACACAGCTATAAAGGAGAAAGATACAGGCCTTCCCTCTTTGTAGAATTGTGTCTCTATCTTATTGCTTCTAAAGACCTCTAAAGGCCTGCTGTGATTTCATTTCTCAACACCTTCTTTCTGGGCCAGACAAAATTAAGCTGAAGACTGAGATATGACCTAAAGGTCAGAGATGACAATCTGGCGCTGGAGCAGTGTTAGTGTATTCCCATTAAAAGATATCAAGTATATAATAATTCCTGGAACCTAATAAGCCCCCAGTAAATATTTGTTGAATAAATACAGAAATGAAAATGCAGAACTCATACACAGAGTGACATTTCCTTCAATATGCGTGGATCTCTGTGTATCCTGTACAGAGCAAAGTTGGCATTCTATTTTCTGGCTTTACATCCTTTATCGCTCTGTGGCATAGTTACAGATTCCCTGACTTCCTGTGGCATCCTGTCAGAGAGTGAAGGAGGGTGAAGAGTTCTGCAGGTGAGAATAGAAAACATTACCATTGGCTGTGCCATGAAGAGGCAGAAGCCCAAGAAAAGATGGACCACTGAGCTTGACAATAGATGTGGCCTGGCCATATTCAAATTAGAATAATTCAAGAATTTTAGTTAAGGTAAGCAAGAGTGGAGGCAGGAATGGAGAGCTCAGTGGAAGAAGGGTCCAGAGCACATTAGCAGTAACTATACTGCCAGCAATGCAAGGTAAAAATTCACTGTGATCTCTGCCATGGGGAAAGTCTCGTTTAGTTTTTAGTAGCTTTTACCACTTATTAATGCTGACTAGGAAGCATAAGTTCAGTTAATAGGACAGTGAAAAAGAAGTTAAGGTACCTAACAAGTTATTTCAAGTACTGGCATTTCAGTTAAAACCCCAGTCAGTGGTTAAGTCATGCAGAGGCAGCGGTGGCAAATGGTCCTGTAATTGTGAAGCTGATTCTCTTACAACAGAAAATTGCTCTTGTGAAGAGCATCACTTGGTTGGTACCTGTCGATCATAAAAGGGGCTGGAAATTTCAAAGGCTTGTCTCTCTTTACTCTTTTTAAGAAACTAGTGGAATTTCTTAGTTAGAAAGTATAATTTGAGGAATATCAAAAATAGTAAATGTAAATTAAAATCCAAGGAAATGTATAAACTTAACAGGATGTTATTTTTATTTTTGATAGAAAAATATACATTACAAATCTTGAATGTAGTACTTAGTGTAGCCTTTGCTCCTTTGAAGTATCTGACTAATGGAGCCTTTCAGGAAGCTTTCTTTTTAGATTTTGAGTACTTAATATTATAGCTGGAGATCCCTTTTGAGGGACTGGGATGTAAGCTCCATGAGGGCAGGGTTTTTTTGTGTTTTGTTCATCACTGTATTCTCAGCAACTGCAACACTGCCAGGTGCATAGTCAGCACTTAATTACATTATTAAACACCCTTAAATTGTATATGGGCTTCCTTACATTATGAACTTTTATCATTTTACTAGCAATTATATGGGTATGTAAAGAGAGAAAATTTAAAATAATGGAAATAAAATCTGATCATATAAGCAAGGGGTTTCACTATACTTAGCATAATGTAAATGCAGGAAATTCCCATTTTTCAAGAGGCAGAAAATCCCAAGGACGTGTCTTCTCACTTTGATACAGATAAAAGAGAACGTGTTTTATGGTATGATACTTGTTTAATTTTGAAGTAATTTTTACCGTTTCTTAGGGTTTTTTTTCTTTCTAAATGTGTCATTTTAAAATAATGTATATTACTCACAAGTGTGAATCTGGACCCATTTGTTTTCTAAGGTTAAAAGTATGATTTGGTTTGTAGAAATTAGCCTCGCTCAGGAAGTCAACTCATTCTGTAAAGTACACCTGTATAAAATAATTATCTTCCCAATTAATGAATGTCATATTTTTAAGGTTAGTAATTTAATTCAGTTCTACATAGATTGATTGAAATGCCTACATTGTGTAGGCATTTTCACAACATTCTCTGATGGGAGGAGGGAGGGGAGAAAGCAGTGCGGTGAGATGAAGAGCAATAAGACACAGCCTTAAAACTCAGCATTTATAATAAAACCTGCAAGTCAAAGAAGAGTAAGGAAAGGCCAGTAAGAATTTGCTAGGGGCTGAAGGAATTATTTGGAAACAGTTAAAATGGACATGGTGTTATCAGTGGGGCTATCCTTGAATCAATAATTTATAATATAATATTTTTGTCATTTTTAATGTTTTCTAACTGCCTTTTATATTTTCAAGAATTGAAAACATAAAAATTTAAGTTTTGTTCCTTGGGGATCATCCAATCACACTGGTTTTATATGACATGTCAAGAAGGTGGCCAAGGATGGATATTTTTTTCCTTTTAAACTGAACAGTTTTTAAAATAAGTATAGGCAGAGAAAAATAAAAGGAGAAAAAAAGAATGAGAATTTGTCTTCTACCTGCAGAAGTTATATCTGCAGGGTCACTGTGAGGATGACGATACAGTGTATTTAAAATACTTAGCATGGTGCCTGTGAGCATTTAATAAATGGAAGCATTTTTTAGAATATCTCAAATGACTCCATTGGAAAATTAAAAATAAATAGGTATTTAAAGTCTATTAGAAAAACTGAATAACATTGGGGCATAAATAAAAATGGTTTGCAATGAAAACAGTGACTTTATGCTATAAATTCCCAGTTCTGTTATTTATTCTTTATAGTAAAAAGAATATTTGTACTTCAGAAGCATAGAGGCTCTTTCTTTAGCTTATCTCTTATTAATGACAAGACATCTTCTTACTCTTTAAAATTTAGAATATATTTAAAATTTTAGTTTTCAAAACTTTTTGTTTTCTTATAGCATGCCCTCAAAGCACGAAATAAAACTGGGGGGGGGGGTTGGAAATTAAATAGAATATACAATGTAAGTCAATGATTTGTTGAATTCATAGGTAATAGCTGTGTAAGGAAAGTATGGAAGCCAAATTCTAACTCTGGTCATCCAAGTATTGATCATCTGACTTTTGGTTGCCATAGATACTATTTCTTCAAAGAGTTATTGTTCATATGAAACTCTCTCAAATACGTATGTTCAAATTTTAAACAAAGTAAATTCTTCTCTATATTTTTAAAGTTACAAGATTTTAAAGTACTGGTATATTTTAAAATTTAGTTCGATTTTTAAAAATACTTTCTGCCATCTCAGAAACTTGCTAAGCATTTTACCTTGAACATTTTAATCATTTGTTATACCTTGATTTCATTACTAATTAGTCTTTGGGGCAACAGTACAATTATACCATGAATTTATCTTTTTTTAATATTTGCAAAGTTCAGTAATTCTAAATGGTCATTTAAAAAGCACAGTGTCAAAATTTTGCGTTTTGTCTCTGCCATGAAATCAGGCAGATGCCAGGAGTTATTTCTGAGCCTTAGGCTGCAAGCTGACACAAACACCTTGAACATTTTGAAGGTTTTCGACGGTACCACAGAAGTAGCACCCTTCAGGACTTGGCTCTGTCACTGAATAACAACAAATTCATTCAGAATTCAGAATCCATTGACTTAATCTGTGGTAAAATTGTTAGTTATCATCTTAAAGCTCATCTACGAAGGAATTCTAAATGAGCTCTGCAGCATTCATTCATGCTGGTAAGTATTTTTAACGAGTTACCTGTGGCAGAACCAGGTTCGGCCATTGCCCACAGTATTGAGACCCTTGGCCTTCTGCAAGCTGAAAGAAGCAAACCTGGGGAGTGATAATGCTAGATACATAACAGAGGTATTTATAAAATAAGTAATGAATATTGATTTCAGAGTTTCGTTAAATGGAGACATGACATTGAGTTACACTATTAATTGTGATCTTCTAGTTGCATAAACCATTTGATTACAATTCCTGTTCTTATTTTAAAGTATGAAGTACGGGTTGGTTGTTTTGTTATCTGGTTACAACGCATCAGAACCAGAAAAAATATATCATTTATCTCACATACTTTTTGGTACAAAGTGGGTAATGAGATGCTTTAAGTACATCTGTTTATTCATCTGGCATTTATGATATACCTTCTCCTGTGTGCCCAAGAATAAAGCAGAAGACTGGTGCGTACCTGGTAGGAGCTTACAATTTAAAGTAGCTAAAGAGATGAGACATTAAATTGCTGTATAGGGATTTCAGGGCCTCAGGTGTGTATAAAATGTCTTGTCTGCACTGAAAGCCAGTTTGCCATGACTGTTACACCCAGATATGATTAAGATGTGACTATAATTTAAAAAGCCTATATGAATGAGTCTAGAAGAGTCCATCTCCTATAAAAAAGTTCATTTGAAAGCATTCTTAATTTCTTCTTCCAAAACATGAAAATTGTTTCAGAAGTTTTGACCACAAAATTTGTGTTACTTCTGTATCAATTGAAAACATTTTTCTAAGGGACCTGCCTAAATGTGATTATATTGTAAATTAATATTTTAGAAAGGAAGGAGGCTTCCAGAGTAAATGATGTCATAGAGGTGCTATTGCAGCATTTTATTTTGTAGACAGCTTCTGTATACAGTAGATTTAAACATGAGGCAACATTTTTAAATCCTTGGAACTTGTTTTGATAGTTATCCTTTCCTTGTCAAACTGTGTAACATTCGTAACTAGGAGTTAAGCTCCATAGAAGCAGTATTTGGCACATAGTAGCTTGTACTTATTGAGTAAATTGTGTATGTCTGGATGTAAAATTCAGCCAGCCAGCTTGTAGGGTAGAGGGGTAGGGGCTGAGCAGGGCCATTGTGTTGCCCAGCTCTTGCTCAGTGCATCATTCAGATTGCTGGAAAATAGTCAGAGATGGAGGGGAAGTTACTATTTCTCCCATTTGAGTAGTAATTTATGATGTTTTTATTTCTATGCTAAAATGAAATGATAATTCAGTGAGTGTTTAGGTTCTGTTCTGGCATTAAATTAATTATTGAACTTTTGCCCTGGATGGTGTGGCTCAGTGGATTGAGTGCTGGCCTGCAAACCAAAGGATCGTTGGCTCTATTCCCAGTCAGAGCACATACCTGAGTTGCAGGCCAGATTCCCAGTAGGGGGCGTGCTAGAGGCAACCACACATTGATATTTTCCTCTCTCCCACCTTTCCCCTCTAAAATAAATAAAGCCTTTTTTAAAAATTGAACTTTTATATGTAGAGAAATCTTTTTTTTATAGAGGAAGTATTGATCTATTTTTAGACATTATAAGTATTTCTGACACAGTGTGTTTATATTTTTGGTTTTGGGGGAAGGAAAAGTCAGGCCAAGAGAGCCCCCATTTTTTTTCCAAAATGTAGGAAAGCTTAGAACTTAGAATGCTGCTTCTATACAGTTAACATTAAGTGAAAGTTTCCCATCTATTAAGACGAACAGATCCTGATGTAGAAATTACAAAATACCACCTAACAAGGCTTAAACACAAGAAAAATATAGAAGTTTGAAAATAGTCCCACCATAGAACCCCCTCCTCTGTTCTTCACTCTAAAGTGAAGTAACACTGCTCCCAGGTCCAGTCAGGCCCAGTAGAGACTTCATGTCAAGTTAGTTCAGTGCCTTCAAGAGAAAGGACCAAAGGAGGCCCTGGGGATCAGCTCTCAGGAGGTTTTGTCTTGTAGTTCTCTGGCTAAGAAGGCATACACTATTTCTCCTACCTCTTGCCCCCCAAGACTGTGGAGTTAGAGAAATTTGGTGTGAATGTGGACATACATAGCAATGGAAGAGTGAAAAAAGGGGAAAAAATACTTGG
This sequence comes from Tonatia bakeri, assembly GCA_004024845.1. Taxonomy (NCBI): domain Eukaryota; kingdom Metazoa; phylum Chordata; class Mammalia; order Chiroptera; family Phyllostomidae; genus Tonatia; species Tonatia bakeri. The sequence goes on from PVIA01004106.1 coordinate 107,174, forward strand.
TAAAATGTTTACTTAAACTCCAGAATGTAACCTATCTGTTTCAAGAGAAGCTGTGTATTTTTCAGGGGATAAAAAAAGAGACTTTGGTAAAAACTATCCTTTATTTAAAAATAAATAAGGAAAATGTCAAAAATAAATCTTACATTGGAGTATTGACAAAGATATAGAGTAAGCTGTGATTGGGAAAGTCTGCAGTTCTCATCTAGAACAGATGTGGTTTGTGGCCTGTGAATAGTAGAATATTAGTTCCATTTAGTAGTGTCTGTTGAAGCTAGATCCTGATTCTAGAGTGCATGTCATCAGGGATTTAAATAGAAAAGTGAGTGGATCTCACTCTCTTGGTTTCTTCACAGTGTTTTCTTGGCTTATCTTTTCATCATTGGTTTGCATCCTCTCTGACTCTTGGCATTTGTACCCATAACCCAGGCTGAATTTGTCACTGTCTCTCTTAGAGGTCCTGTGATAAGTATCTTTTTTTTCTTGTCAGTTCAGTTTATTGAAGATAACTTCTCTTGGCTTCTTATGGTAACTAATCTTCATTGGCCTAGAATTTTTAAGTTCCCTTCTTTCCCAGTATTAAAAGTCAGATCTCAGTTTTGTTATTAAGGCCAAGCAAAAATCTCATTCTTACAGCATAGTGAATAGAAAGGATCTCACGCTGGAAGTAAGACAGTGGAGCCCCAGCTCTGTCCCAATGCGCTTAAGAGAACCTGGACCAGTAACTTAATCTTTCTGAACTTCAGAGACTTCACTGAATAACGAAAGAAGTTGGATGAGTTTATTTCTAAGACTCCTTTAGAATTTAACATTATTCAACCACATTAGTAGCCATAAGTGTGTTTAGTTCTTTCAGATAGTTATGTCTGTTGCCATCAGTATCCTGCAGAAGAACTGAGAAACCAGTTGAACCCGTTTAAGAGCAAGCTCTGCAGCTGCCCTTGCTTGATGCATGGAAGGCCATGTGCTATTGGAGTGTTGGTGGTGGTTGTTTTGTTTCATTTCACTAGCAGGGAAATGGCATAGATTACACTCAGGAATTATAATTTAGGTGCTCAAGCATTTCTGTAATATACACAGCATCATGTCCTTTAGTTAATTATTCTGTGGCAGAATCACTCTGGTCACTTCCTGAAACCTAGGAAGAGTTTGGTTTTCCATTTTTAGGAATGGATCCTTCGCAGACCCCTGCTGAAATCTACTCGGTCCACCAGATAAGTTGGGTGTACATGCTTATCTCATCTCGCTCTTATGTCTGACATGTTACCTCGTTACTCCTCTTCTCCCTCCTCAGCTCTGCCCTACTTCCAAAACCAGTCTCTTGATTGCATTGATATCAGAACTGTGTTCACAGGGTTTATTTCCTTGAAAAGGTTAAGATGAGGGGCTGCACCTTAAATAAGCAGGCCCTCAGAGGGAAGATTCAATGTGCCCTGGGCTCATCTGCGTTGGCACTAATGAGACTGAAGCATTGCTACCCACCCCCTACAGGTTCAGTCTCTATTGTAGATCCTTTTTTCTCTCCAGATCTAGTCTTTCTCCCTGACCTCCTTGTGCTGCATCCTTGGCTGCTTAGTTCCTGTTGCTTTAACTAGACTTTCTAAATTTGATACCTCATTCTCCTAGATCTTACATGGCTGCCTCTTCTAACATACACAGTTTGATTCTAAGTCTTCATTCTTTCTGGCCAGTTCTGAATTGTTATCCTCTACCTAACTGTCATCTTCTTTCTGAGCATTTTTCACAAAAGCCCATTTGGAACTAAATTGTGTTTGCCTGGCCATTGTGTACATTAGCATAAACAGTTGATGCTAAGAGAATACCAACTTTGCCATCCAGTTCCCTTGCCTCTGTGTCCACCCACTTTGAGTTTTCTGAGAAGTTTGGTGGCACCACTAAGAATCTGGTCTCAGTTTTCACATCCTCTGCTGGACTTGGTTCAAAGTCCAAGCTGAAGTTTCTAGTACCTGGAAAATACTTCATCGTGGTTCATGCTGGAAGAATAGTTTTATTTTTTTCAAAGACCTCATCTCTGACTGTCTTAATTCTTCACATGCTCCAAGGAAAAGATTGTGACTGATTCGGTCACAACCGAGTTGTGGGTCCACCAGAGCTCATGGAGTGTTGGGAGTTCCCTTATAAGGCAAAGCCATTTTGTTAATATCCCGCGTATGCAGTGGATCTCTCTGCATTCAGATTATCGTAAGTTTTGTATTTTCTCCATTACCCTCTAGGCTGACTTCACTTCTCTCCCACAGGCCACAGGGATCTCCTGTCCCTATGACAGGGGTCTTTGTTTCTGTCCCAAAAGATCCTCATCTGCCCCTGTGAAAGCTGCACTGTCAGAGACAAAAAGCAAAGCAAAAGTGTGTAGTCATGAAGACTAAAGACACCAGCAGAGAGGGACAAACATCTGGTCCATTAACCTCAAACTGGCTCAGTTTAGGATGTAGTTTTTGTTTTTAATGTGATTTAATTATGTACTTAAATTTATAGCGCAGGTCCCTAGGAAAGCAGAGAAAGCGATGTCCTCCTCCACTGTCAGGGTTCAGTCTGTCACCATCTGTGTGACAGAGGGTCTCCATCTCTCTCAAAGCAGATCCAGAAAGCTGTGCCCCAGGGCATATGTGTTGAGCTGTGGCTGAGAAGTCTCCCACAAGAACTGTGAATGATGCAGAACGATTTCGGGTTCCACCTGGCATTGCTTTTACATCCTAGAGGGACCTAAGATCCATTGCAGGTGTTAGGACTTGGCTCTCTGTCATTACCAAGATGGTGTAGCACAGTACTGGGGTCATCAAAAGGCACCATGAAGACCATGTTACATTGCTCTCTGCTTTCCAACCCCAGATTTGAAAAACTATCTGGGGCTCTGTTAGTCCTTCACGTCAGTCAAAGAGCTGGGATAGCAGCCACTGCTAGCCTCTCCCGGCTGACCTGAAAAGTTTGCCTCTGGATTCAGTTACAAACTTTTCCCTGCCTTGTAATCACATTTGTATCCTCATTTTGGTCAGTGTATATATTTCACAATGCTCCTTTTATCCCTGCTGAGATGGTCTCAGTGTCCTCAAGCCTATAAAACCACTGTTAGGTCATGTTGCTCATTCACATGGCCTCTCAGGAGACCTGTGTCGATTGGAACCCTGGGTTCACGTTCCGATTTTCCATATATTTATTCTTTTGCTCCTAGGCTGGTATTTTGATTTTGATGTGGAAAGAAACTCGAGGAGTGTGCTTTCTGGAACCCCAGCAGGGTTACTGGAGTTCCTCCATAACAAGTTCAGTTACAAGTCCAGGCCTCCTGCTGTAGATGTTTTGATAGACTGTGACCTAAGAAGGGTGACCTAGTACCTGAAGGAAACAGACCTCCAGATACTTCTGTTTTACAGCCTAATTCAGGGAAGGGTTACCAGTCACCTTACAGCTGTACTCCCTCCCCAGAGTGTCAGCCACCACACCCTGAGAAAGTTTGAAAGTTTGAGCGCTCTGCTCTCACGATATTGTGATTGGTTACCAACATAGTTCTCCACTATCCTCTGTCCTGAGCTGGAATAGCCTTTAGTGAGGCCATTAGTGGCCTTTTACTAAATCCTAGTAAAACTCCCATTCTTGAGAGTGGGTATTTCTAGATACTTATTTCACTAAGTATTGGCTGCAAGCCCCACGGCACCTGTCGTTCCTACAGTGCTCTCGCTGACGGAGCCTGGAATGCGGCAGCACTCCTTAAGCAGGTGATTGCGCATGCCTCTCCGATGCTAGAAGTTTGGTGGGAGCACTGGCTCTCTCTCCCTCTCCACTGTGTCTTCAGGTGTTGAAACCATGCCTTGAAGTCATTGGGTGTTCAGATATTTGCTGAATAAATAAATGGGCACACAGGTGGGATCTGTGCCCTCCCTCTTTGCCCTTCCTTGCCTTCTCCCTGGTTTTGACCCCCTAACTAGACCTGCATTATCTCATCTCTTTTAATACCTTTTTTCCTGTGCTGTTTCTGAAAAGCATTATAGTTTTGCTCACACTATCATTTTTGTTTGCCTACTGATTGCAGAGGACTGGAGGTAAAATAATCATTGCCGTATCCTTTAATTTTACTGAAGGTCCAGGGAGCTAAAGTGAGTTGCTCCAGCTTATAGAGCACATCTTATATGCCTGCATGATTGCTACACCTCCCCTCTTCCTTGGCAGATTTACATCTTCAGTTGAATGTGGCCAGTAAACATTATCCAGAAACTTCTTTCTAATCTTGCCTATGTCCTAAGTCCTGGAGCCAGTTGGAGAGTAACCATGTGTGCCTGTCCCTACCACCACCACCATTTCATTCTCTGATAATATAGTTACACTCAGTACAGCCAACAACTGTCTCCCAAGTTATCACTTCTCATTCCTATTTAAAAATAATTTCTCAAGCCATTAGGCAGGAGCGTTCAGGCTTCAGTATGTGGCCACCCAGTGTCTGAGACTTTTGTCCCAGGTGAGTGAGTGTCCTTTCCATGCTGAAGGTCCTGATTTGGCCTGGACTGTTTCAAGAACAGTGACTAATGCCTGACTGAAGTAAGCTGTCAGCCAACCAGTCTTTACTATTACCCCAAGGAAATAATAATCGGTCCTAACTGGTTTACTGGAGTGAGAATGGTGATGGAATGAACAGAAGGTATAGTACAGTCACTTGACTGGGCATTCTGGAAGAGATGGAATCAGAATTAACATCGTTTTAGTTCCTGGATGACCAGGGAAATGTAAACACCATTAGCAGAGAGAGGAACAGACACATAGGCAAAGTGCAGGTTTAGAGAGAGAAGGTAAACTCCGCATGGGACTCAGAGAGCATCAGACATCCAGATTGTGTTTAGCAGGCAGGTGGAAATACGGGGCCAGAGGTCCGGGAAGAACTGTAGGGCAGAATTGCAGATTAAAATGCAGAGGACTATCCATATCAAGCTAATGTGAAATCACACATTGTTGTATGTGTAGGGTGAGAGACGAAGGGAGCCTTGAAACACATACCCATTTAAGGAAGGCATGGGAGAGAGGATTATAACTTAGAGTTTAATGTTGGGCATATATGTCTTCTAAATAGGGGTGAAAGTGAGAGGTGGCACAGGCCAAGGGAAAGGACCCAGTAGGTGGGGCAGAGTAAAGATGCAAGAGAGAGGTGTGGGGAAGTAATTTCTGGATCAAGGTGCCAGGGCTTTGAGCTTGAAGTACTTGAAGCACCCAGCTTCAGTGTAACAAGAGTGAGACGGAAAGTATGGAGTCATTTTAATGAGAAGAATGTTCAGGCACCTGTGTCCCAAACAGAAAACTATGTCCCTGCAAAAATGAGGTGGACACAGAGGGACTGAGGGCGTGAGAGGGGTAGGAAGAATTTGAGATAAGAAGTAAACATCCTAGGGAATGTGGGAATCTCCTGCAGGTGAGTGCAAGGCTGGGGGAGCAGAGGGCGGGTCCCACCGGGACGGGGCAGCATACACTAAGAGGCCAGGCAGCCAGGTTTGGTGATTTTCTACTGTAATATCAGCAGTTTGGGATGTGAAACAGGAATGATTGGTGGTAGGACAGTGGAAAGGTGTGTGTCTACTAAGTGGAGTATCTGAGCAAGAAATCAAGATCAGGGAGAAAGCTATATGAGGGTCAAAAAAGTAGTCAGTGAGAAAGGGAGGAGTTGAGGGGCTAGAAGGGCAATGAGGACAAGGGGCGGATGCACAGAAAGGAAAGGATGAAGTTAAGTTTGGTCTTGAATGAGAATAGATCAATATAGTATGTTTTCTTCAGCCACTTACAAACCAGCAAGTCACTGTATAAAGATTACTATTACTGCCCTATAGCTACAGTGTGGTTCCCTGTACTTAGTAGTTCATGTTCTTCTCCCCATCACCCTTAATTTCAGCTCCTGTTTTTCACTTCCCATTTGGTTTGAACATTATGAGATTTCCCACCCCCTCCTACTCTGAGGTCAACCTTCTAACTCCTTTCATTTTAGAATAGGTCAGTCAGTGATCCTCATCTTGGTGGCACCCTGGACTCTACCTGAGCTTTAAAAAAACAAACAAACATATAGGTCCCTGGGCCCCCCCATCTCAGAGACTCTGATTTAATTGGCCTGGAATTTGTTTTTTAAAGCTCCCCAGGTAATCTTCCCATGGGAGCAATGACTCCCATTCATGTGTTGTCCATATTGGGAACTGCCTGATGAGCACAGGACTACTTCTCTAACCAGGACTGTATTACAAGCATGGCTAAGCATAAGGATTCTGGAGTCAGCTGCCTAGGTTCCCATCTCAGCTCTGTGATTCCAGGCAAGCTCTATATTACCTAAATCCTCAGTTTCTTAATATGCTGGTGGGAAGATCATAATCATGCCCACAAAAAAGGTTAAATCAGATAATGTAACGTGCTCATTCACACTAAACCTGGCACAAGGAAGTACTCAACAAATACTAGTCTTGTTAATATTTGTATTGTGATTTCATTAGCATTTTTAATATGTTACCTTTCCCTAGGACCACACAAGTTAAACTTAATTTCTTCACCACACTATTTATTTTGTATCTACACATTGCTTAATGAAGGAAAATTGTAGGGTACCTTGTTTTTAAATGTTTGAAAAAGCTTCATGATTGCAGTGATCGCATTTAGCAGGGCTTGGTGCTATAGTGAAAATTGGCAAGGATTACTTTTCTAAATATTTAACTTAGTTTCCATCCACTTGCTTGGTAAGAAAATGGCCAGAGAGTGACTCTGTCAGAAGTCCACAGATTTCATAAAGGCTGAGTGTGGACCCTGATTTTTCTAGAATCTCACTCTGGCAGGAGCCTGTCCAGTAGTAGTTCAGTTATATCTTCCATTCTTTCTCAAGACTGTTTATGCAACACCTCTGCACTATTCATGCCATGTAATTGTTGTTTCAAGTATTTTTTTAAGTAATCAAACATAATCTGCCCCTTACACCTGTCATCCAGCCTGGTAGGTGCTTAGGGGTAGCCCAACCTTTCTGATGAGATGCCTGTCCCCACCACAAGATGATGATTCCAGAGGTAAAAACTCTTGCTCAAACAACATTAAACTTCTAATGACGTTATCTTACTTGCATTTACAAGCAGTGAAGTTTGTCATTTTTGTGTTGTTATTTATGCAGCATTAACCTTTTTCTCCAGATCATTGAGACTGAAAATATGATGGACCGAATTGTGACTGGCTTGTCTGAGTCTAGTGTCAAGGTGCGGTTAGCTGCTGTCAGGTATGAGCTTTAAATGGTCTGAATAAAAATCCCCTGCCATGTGTTTAACCTGTTTCCTTTCTGGACCTTCACCAAGTAAGCACAGAATCCAGGTGTTACTCAAAAGTCTGCTCAGGTGATTTCAGTATGTGACATTTTAAACAGAAGCTAGTCTAAAAAGCCCATGAAGATTTCTGGTAGTTGAATTAGTAATGTCCGTGGATATACATGTCAGTAATTGTGAAATGCCAAGCAGTGTGTTTGAAAAGTACCAGTTTCAGCTTCCTGTGAGGCTAATTTTGATTATCCTTTGTAGATGTTTGCACAGTTTATCTAGATCTGTGCAGCAGCTTCGAACCAGTTTCCAGGATCACGCCGTATGGAAACCGTTGATGAAGGTAAGGAAAGAAAGGGCCAACACGTGGCACTCATTCCCACGGAGCCTTGAGTGAGTCGAGGTAGCTGGCTGACGGCATTCCATGGTCTAGGAGCACGTGTGCTTTTTGTGTAGAACGTTTTGAACAGTTATTTCCCCAAGTCTCAGGTCCTAAGCATTTTTAGACCTGCAGAATGCATTTCTGAGGTCAGCGTCTCATGTGTGACAGGGACGTGCCTACCTGGTTTTCTTTTATTAAATGAAACTTCAGTTACTTGTCCGATCTCCCTGTGTGTTTAGTGTTACACTTTGGACTTGTATCCAGTCATCTTTGTAATTTTTAGTTATAAAAGGAGACGGATCAGCCATTTACAGATACAGTCTGTTCTTAGTCTTTTGGCACTCCCTTGGTATTTTTTAACACAACTGTTACCTCCTGCTTCTCTACTTCAAAAGAACTTCTTTTAGTCTTAGGTCTTTTCTTGGGGGCAGGGGAGGTTGTTGAGGTCATTTAAATCTTGATGCATATTCTGAATTGAGACTCAGAATATGCATCAAGATGCTGCTAATAGTATTATTCCTGATACATTACAGGACCACAGTTCAACTTGGCCTCCGGTCCGTCCTTTTTTCTTTAAGTGACCATACACCTTGCATTCAATCAACAGAATTTTTTGTTTATTTTTTAGTACCTGCTAAGAAAGCCTCAGGGCACAGTAAGGCTACCACAACTTTTTACTGTAGAGCTTTTGCCTTCAGCTCAAAGCACCAGGTTACAGTTGGAAGCATCAGTGTGGTAGAAATAGTCACAGGAGGTTTCAGGCAGTGAGACTGGAAAGAGAGGAGCAGCATGAACAGAAACTTTACATTAGGGTTTGTGCAGGAAGTGTACGGGGGCCTCCGGGACTGTAGTGCAGGGTCGGGGTATGAGCACCGGTGGAGAGGCTGATGGTGCTGTCTTCAGTTGGGTGATTTTCCTGTTGCTACTGTTTCTTGTCCTTAGATCACACCTTGTTCATGGCACCTTAATCTTGGTTTATTGATTCTGTCCATTCAAGATTTTTTTAAGTATTTCCTGTTTCCCTAAATAACCTTCAAATATTTCTTCCCTAATGGCTCAGCTCAGTACCCCTCTATCATGTGAATCAGAAGTACAGTAACATGTGGTTTCTCACCCCTTTAACCTGGGAAAGGTTTGGTGAGCAATCTGGAGGGGTTTTGTGCACGTGGGTACATGTGGGTGTACTTACTATCAAACTGCTGCTTTGTTGTACATTTAAAGTGTGGCTAGCATTAAAAGCTGGGAAGTAGATCAGTAATTTATTTTAGATATTTCAGTTCCTCTTACTTCAAAGATTGTTTGCATGTCTATTGATTTTTACCCTTTTTCATTTCCATGTTTTTAAGTCTTGGTTAGCAAACCACGGGAGAGTAACCATTTGATTTTAATTAAAATTTTTGTCTGTGATAATTTTTGTCAATATTTGGGTGAAACTCGATTTGGCTAAAGTTAGATGTCAGCTTCTGAGTTTCACAAGTTGTATCTTATCCTACACAGAGTAAATGCTTTTAGGAATTTCACAGACTGTCTTCTGTTTTAGTTTATCATTCAGTGTTATCTAATTTGAAAATAAAACTTGATAAAAGCACATTAATTTCTATAAAACAATAAATATTTTAGAAAGTGAATCATATCAAGCAAAGCATCTTTTTAAAGCCTCTTACACACTCACGTATTTAAACCAGTGAATCTAAGTAGTGTGATTTTGGAAATGATTGTTGCTCTTATTTTACAGAAACTCATTGTGCACCCATTTTGTGCTGTGACATTTGGTTGATACCAGTCGGGATAAATTAGGCCATAGGTATATAGATTATTCCTTCAGAAGCTTAAATTTGCTAATAGAAAAGGAGATTGGCGTGGCCACACACAGAATTTGAACAGTGTGGACAGTAATAAGGATCCTAAAAGAGGCTACAGACAGTGGCAGTGCTTGCTCAGAGTTGGATAGAATGGCTTCTGCCTGGGAGGGCTCCAAGGAGGCTTCTGGGAAGAGATGGCCTTACCACATCGGTCCAGGGTGCACTGGAGAGATGTAGGAAGGTCATGGAAAGGCAAGAATCGGTGACCAGGGTCTTAGAGGGGGTGGTGGCACACACAGAGATCAGCATAATATATGAGAGTTGATCTTTATCAACTAGCTAGCAATGCACAGGAAAGTTAAAACAGTATCTTAGGAGGACTGCTTCTGTTTTGTAATTCTCACTTATTCTTAATTCGAGAACTTCAGATTCGATTTAGCTGAAGAAGCAAAATATGTATTTAACTCTAAAGAAGCAGATAATATATTGAACTCTAAATTTTTTCGTGTGATTCTCCATTTCCAGTTTGCATAGCCAGAGCTCCTAGGACTGGTTTGGGATCACAAGCCTTATCCAAATCTGATCCCAAATGCAAAGGATGTAGGTGGAATGGTTATTGCATATAAGTGGTACTGTTTATGAAGCCCTCTGTCTTAGAATCTAGAAAGAACAGGTTCTGATTAAAGCTAATGGTGGCTAACATTTGTCATCATGCTGTGTTGTCCTCTCAGTTCAGTGTGAGCCTGTGGCATTTACTTCACTCGATGCCTGCCACACACCTGGTGTTGTGCCTGGTGACAGCACAAACTATGGCAATAAATTGCCTTTCTAAAAACCTTACTTACATAGCCAGTACTGTGAATGAAAACATTCTAAAATCTTTTCATTTATTAATTCTCACAACCACCTTATGAAGCAGGTACGATTATTATCCCCATTTGACAGCCAAGGAGTTCATATACCTATTCAATGGCTGAACTGAAATTGGCACTCAGGTAGTTTGTGTTCTTATCTTTTGTGCCATGATGCATCCCTCATTATGCACTGTGTCACATTTTATCCTGATAGTTCTATCAAGGAAGTGTTGTTTAATTCAACTCAAAAGCTCAGAGAGGTTAGGAAATGTACTCCTGTGCACACATCTCATAAGTGGGGGTAAGAGCTGGAACCAGACTGAGTGATTCCAGTCTCCAGGACCAGCTCTCCGCATTACCCTGCCCATGCAGCAGCTTGTTCCACCCATGCTCCTGGTCAAATAAGGCTTTCTGGGGACACTTTGGAAAGTGCTGGGCCCTAGGACAATTTTGTGGTTTTGTAATCAGCCTGCTTTGTTACAGTAGAGTAAGATTACTTTCCCTAAACCAGTCCCATGATTTTCAAACTTTTTACATAGGGCACCGCTGTCTGACTTGTGTCTGTCTGCTTTTCTATGCAACAACCCCCACCCTGGCGGTGGGGCTGTAGCTTCTCCAGCAAGATAGATGTGAGGGTCATAATTACAGCACTAGGTAAAGGCTCACACTGTGTCAAGTGGGTCTTTCCTAACCAGCTCTCTAATATGGGAAATCAGGTTGAAAGATAAATTGGGCTTTTCTTCCTCATTTATTCTTAAGATCTCACCTCCATGTCTTCAAACCATTAATAGCGTCCCTTTTTTTTAATTCCCTAGGTTTTACAAAATGCACCAGATGAAATCCTAGTTGTAGCATCGTCCATGCTATGTAATCTTCTTCTTGAATTTTCTCCAAGCAAAGAGGTTAGTATTGATTTTCTCCTAGACCTTGCTCGGTCCTACCAAGACAGACCCTAGTCAAATAATCTTCACAGTATTTGACAATTAAATTTGAAGATTGGTTTTAAAAACTACTTCTGAGTTGTTTGATGCTATAAGGAGGAGGGCAGCAAAATAAATCATTTTTAAATATGGTTATTTTCTGTTACACCTTTTATTCTGCCTGGCATAGTCAGATTATTTTTAAAATATTATAGTTTATAGTAACTCTAAACTGCCTGCAACTGCAAATGTAAGAAATAATTACAAAAATAATAGACTGTTTTCAAATTACATTTACTAAAGAGTAAACTAAGACTCAATTTTATAAACCGGGATTATAAGTCATTTCAAGGAGATAACTGCTGGCATCAGAAAATAATCTTTTTAATGTTTAGTGTTATGGTAGTTGTGTGGAGAAGGATTAAATGTGGAGATATTTTTCCCTTGTTTTATACATTTTATTAGTTATTTGAATGTATATTATTCTAACAGGGAAAGTTAAAATCAACTTTAATAAAGGAAGGAGGAAACCTTATAGAGTTAATTTTATCATGTTGAAGTGTCTCTGGTGTGCCAGTTGTGAACTGAGGTTTAGACATTGTCCTTATTGTGCACCAAGCAGTCCCATTTTTGTTGGACTTCTTTTCTGCATTGTAATACCTACAGACTTCTGACTGGTAATTGGGAAGGCATTAGTAACGGGTGGAGGTTCAGAGACAGCTGTTCAACAGGCAGTAATAATCTTGGAACAGAAGGGGAGAGACTGATCATTATTCTGAAAGAGACGAAGGCAAGATAAGATGCCAGCACTTCCATCCGTTCTTCTCTGCCCTGGCAGTGAGGATCTCAGTCTGATGACAGTCGGGTGCCGTCAGTGTGGCACCGTGAGTCATCCTGCATAGCTGTTGTGATGCCTCAGATCCACCTTTAGAGTAGTTAGGGTCTAGTTATGAAGTGAGGTAGATGAATGCAGGCATAGGATCATTAATACAATTCATTTTTCATATTAAAAATAAGCTGTCTTATAGTTAGCAGTACTGTATTGCATATTTGAAAGTTGTTAAGAGACTAGATCTTAAACGTTCTTATCACAAGGGACAAAATCGTAGCTATGTGTGATAATGGATTTTAACTAGACTTATTCTGATGATCGCTTTGCAATACATACTTATATTGAGTAATGTTTTATACCTGAAACTAATATAATATTTTATGTCTGTTCTATTTAAATAAATAAATAAACTGGATTTTGAACTGGAAGGTAAGGAAGTGGTATAAGAGCATTATTGGGCCAGGTGACTAAATTGGAATATGGACTATAGATTCAATAAAAGTATTGTATTAATGTTAACTTCTCTGAATTTGGTAATTGTTCTGTGGTTAGCTAAGAGAATAGTCTTGTTCTTAGGAAACACACATTGAAGTAGTAAGGGCAACGGGGCATGATGTATTCACTCCACTTTCAAGTGGTTCAGAAAAGAGAAAAAAGGCAAATATACTGACAGCTGTGAGAGGGGAGGGGAAGTGGGGACTGATCGAAAGAAGGTGAAGGGATTAGTCGGAGAACATATACGAAGGACCCGTGGACGGGGACAACCATGAGGGGACGGGTTGTGGAAGTGGGGGGAGGGGGGTAAAGGAGGAAGAAGTGGGACAACTGTGATAGCATAGACAATAAAACATTTGAAAAAGCAAAAATGCAAAGATAGGTTTATAGAATGAAAGAGATAATAAGCAAAACAATATGGCAAAATATAAAAAATTGGTTAATCTGGGAAAAGAATTTATGTAAGTTTCATGTATCGGTCTTGCTACTTTGTAAGTTTGACCTTAGCTGAAAATAAAAAGTAAAAAAATAAATAACACAATTTATACAAGTAGAGGAATGTGTATCCTTTGAAAATGTCATCGTGAAAAGCACTGCTCTGTTTCTTGGTATGTAAGTCTCAATTGTTTAAGACATTTTCTAGAATCCACTTGACAAATGGCCTTTTAAGCATTCATTGGTGATGCAAATCAGCCCTCTAGGATTTGAACTTTTATAAAATTAACAAAACTCCTTTTTAGCTAAGTGTCATAAATGAAGTGATCAAGCTGAAGCGTGCTATTTTAGGCGTAAAACGTGGTGAGCCTGTTCTGCCCGTGTCACTGAGAAGCGGTCCTGAAAGTAGCTCTGAAAGTCGAATCCTGTTTGGAGTAAGGTTGACAATTCGGAAGGAAGACAGGTTATCTTAAATTCCATTCTAAATCAGCCTGCTGCTTCATAGTCCCAGCTTGTGAACAACTCCTGACCTAGTGAGAGAACATGCCTCCACAAAGCAGGAGCCATGGGCTCTCAGAAGATGGTGAGAACGAGAGTATGGAACTGGATCCTGGAATCACAAAGAATATGCGTAGAATGTACAGATGATTAGGCTATCTCCTGAGTCTGTCAGGATTACCAGGAAGCGGGAAGTGACAGGGATTATTCGTATTTTTATATTAGAGAGAGATTAACTGTCTTTGCCCTTCTCAAGGTGATTTTTATGGCCACCTCACTCCCTGCTCTGTGACAGTTGCTTGGATTTGGGTAAGAGTGGGAACCAAATCATAAGCAGAGTGCCACGGTATATGCACATTTAGTTTGCAAGCCTGAATTAAAGCTGTGTTATTGTGTTTTTGTGTTTGTTTTTTCCCTTTCCAATGGCAGCCAATTTTAGAATCAGGAGCTGTAGAGCTACTTTGTGGATTAACCCAAAGTGAAAATCCTGCTTTACGAGTGAATGGAATTTGGGCTCTTATGGTATGTTTCACTCTTTCATGTATGTCATCATTTACAAAGAGAATAGAGCTTTTTCAAAGGTAAAACTAAAGAACGTGTTATTTGAAACATCTGGATTTTTTAAAAATTTTGCTATTTTAGTCCAGCTTTCTAATGACCTAGGACCTAGAAGACTCCATATTCAGCTTTCAGATTCAAATATAAGCAACTTAACTTGGCCACTGTGTGCATCTGTTCTGCTATTTATTATTAAGGAAAGTGGAAAGATGGTTAAACTTGACGCACCTAATTTCGGAAAACAGATTTTCCTCATCATGAACATACTGGTACATGTATAGGGCTACCTGCATTGCAAAGCACTTTTGCGTCTCCTTTGCCTTTTTAAATTTTTATTTTTAAATTACAGTTTACATTTAATATTATTTTGTATTAGTTTCAGGTATATAGAATAATGGTTAGGTAATCATATACTTTACATAGTGATCCCACTCCCCACCTCCGATGTTTCCAGTACCCACCTGGCTCCATACATAGTTATTACAGTATTATTGACTGTGTGTCTGTGCTGTACTTTACACCCCTGTAGCTGTTTTTTATGTGTCTCCTTTGCTTTTTATAGTAATTTTGTGAAATAAGCTAGGGAGTATGTATATTTTACAGGTAAGTAAACTAAGGCACAGAGTGATTAAATAACTTGTCCATGGTGCATATGCAGAATTGGTGCATAAACTGTTTTTAGGAAATGATTTATAATCAATTTTTTTAAAATTTATAACTGTGAAGCCAAAGAACCATTTATCCTTAAAATTAATAAAGTAAAATTCATTGAAATTGAAATCCTACATAGCTTTTTTTTAAAAACACAATTATAGTAATTACAATTTAACTACCATGTACCAGACACGAGGCAGGTATTTTATACTTCTCTCTAATTCTTACTCTGAGTTATTCCGGTATGTCTCCACCTTACGTCAAGGACACTGGGACATAGGGAGGGTAAGTGAGTTGTCCAAGGCCTCAGAGCTAATCATTGTTGGAAACGGGCTTCAACCTGTCCCAGGCCCGTACTCTTCTCCCTGTTCCAGCTTATATCTGCTGTCTTTTCATGAGAACTTTGGGATGTAAAAAAAAATCATCTAAGAAAGTACTGAATCCAGTAGCTTCACACTTATTTTTCTCCTTAACTTTGCACCAACTTTTAGCACTTTTCCTTGTTGAAACTCCTTCCTAGGACTTAATTTCTTTTCTACCTAGCTTCCTCTTCAACAGCCTTCTCGGGAGACATTCCCCAAAATTTCAATTCCTGGTTTCCAGTTCCCTTTACACTTCGGTTTCAGGGGCTTCATCCACTCTCACGGAAATTGAATTTATCATCCCGTTCCTCAAATCCACATCGACTATTCTCATTCTCATCAATCTTCATGTCACCATCCACTGTGTTCTCTCTCCATTTGGTGTAAAACCTTGGAATCATCTTTGGCCTGGTCCCTTGACATCTCGCCCAGTACAGTTCGTACTCTCCCATGCCACCTTGCATCATTAGGTATCTTGATCTTTTATACATCTTAGCTCCTTAATTAAAAATAAGTTCCTGGAGGGCAGAAACCACATACTATAATAAGTCTCTAGTTTACAAGGGATTTTTGTACCCAAAGTTGATTTATGACTTATTTGGAATATACCACTTTTTTTCCTTCAGACATGCAGTTATAACTTCAGGTGAAGCTGCGATAATCCATAATGTATCCAGAAAGGAGAAAATACCTACTGGCCATCTGGGGTTGCTGGTGGGTTGCTTGGATACAGCCCCTGCCTCCTGTGTGACATGGCCCAGCCGTGTCAACACCCAGCACAGGATTGTGAATACAACAGGTGTTTCATGCCAGTGAAGTTAACAAAACCCACTACTTGTTTTCTTCCATAATAAACCTTAACTTTAAGTCATCCTCAACATGCATGGCACAGTATATGTAGTTGTTAATGGTCATTTTGTTATTAAAATACACAGAAGGCAACTTGGTTAACCATAAGGATAATCTCAAAAGTAATAATGGATTTTGAGTTTATTTGAGAAATCTTAAGACACTCCAATGTCAGTGTCAGGAAGCAATCATATTCCTAATAAAAGAGTATATGCAGAAGTGACCATTGTTTTTCCCTTGACAGACAGAATTACAGACAATTATCAGGAATCAGAAAAATAATGTGACTTATACTTAAGGGTTTTTTGCAGATCCTATTAGTACTTTGAAAATAATCAGCATTACTATTAAAGTATAATTTAATAAAGCAAATGTAAACATGATTCTTGAAATTTCTTTAACCCTTTCAGAATATGGCATTTCAGGCTGAACAAAAAATAAAAGCAGATATTTTACGAAGCTTGAGTACTGAACAGCTATTCCGGTTGTTATCAGATTCAGATTTGAATGTGCTGATGAAGACACTGGGACTTCTTAGAAATCTCCTCTCTACTCGGCCTGTAAGTAAAATCACTGAGGTTTCCAGATTAGCTCTCCCTGCATATGCATTGTGAAACATGCCCTCCCCTCCCTGTCCAAGTGTGATCGAAAATCTTCTTCCCAGAGAGGCGAGGACGTGATGGTCTAGACCTGTCACCTTCAGAGGTGACAGGAGCTGCTTCACCAGAGCGCCACCGGACCCTTCATTCCTGCCCTGCCTGTCCTGTCTCCTTCCCCTTCTTCCTTGCTGCGTACGAGCCTGTCATAATTCATTACTTTGTTCTTACCTGGTTTGCTGGCCGTGGAGGGTTCTCTTACGGCCTAATCAGTTCTCTCTGAGGCCTCTGCTTCTTTCACTTTAGAGAATCTCCCTCAGTGCCATTCCGTAGACATACATCCCCTGCCCCCCACACACACCCCAGCCCACATGTGCTGGATTGACCTCCGAAGGTGTCATTGTGGAGGACAGTGGGTGTGTGGAGGAGCAGGGGAAGCCGAGCCTTGCTCTGGGGTCCCTCTCATTGTTCTCTAATGGGCCCTGATCAACATTGTCGGTGGCCCTTCATGTAGATGAAAAAACACGAGTAGTCCCTTCTCTGTGCCTCATTTGTTGTTGCTCTTATTCAATTTATTTAAACTAAAAGGAAAAATAACCAGTTCACCCATTTCCTCCACCCCAACCCCTTCCTCTCACCTCTGACAACCACAAAACTGTATCTGTATCCATGAGCTTAATTTTCTAATTTCTATAAAAATATTTGTGTATGTTATTATGTATTATTATTTATATATCACTAGTTTTTTGAGTCATCTTTGTACATTTATGTCCCAGATAGCAAGTGTATCTATGCCACGTTGTCCATGTCTCTGGCTTCCCCCATCTCCTTCACCTATTTTTACGTGCCTGTTTTCTTTAATATGTCTGGGCTTGAGGATCCCATGTGATTATAATTCTTTGTTCTATCAAGACAAGTCTATGCTCTCTTCATCTTCAAGTCATCAAAAAAAATGTTGAAGGCAAAATACAGCTTTAAAATGTAATATACACTGTTCTTTAATATCTGGTTCTATATGCTGTGGTGTTCTCTTTGAAGTAGTTGTGTACTTAGAAGCCTTCTGTTATATCCTGTGGTTTGTTCCTTTGTTCCCGAGATGATAATTGTGGATTTCCCATTGTTTTGCAGCATATAGATAAAATAATGAGTACTCATGGAAAGCAGATTATGCAAGCCGTCACTCTTATTCTCGAAGGAGAACATAACATTGAAGTCAAAGAACAGGTATGTGTTCCCTTTTTTTGAGGAATAGCTTCTGATTACACCAAAAAAGGTTTTCTGCCACCCTTTCAACTCTAAGAATTCTTCCCTCGGAAACAGAGAACATGACTGGAGTTTACAGTTTCACCCTCCCTGTCAGGTACTGTACACGCTGTCTCTGTCTCCACAGGGACGGCCGCCTTCAGTCATTCTGGAGTGAATCCTTTCTTTAGGGTTCACCATTCTAGCCCTTTCTACCACCATGCTCCAACCTCAAATTCCTGTAGCTCCCTGATAAAATAATCCCTTATGCTGAAAAAAGTTTTTGTTTCTTTATTCTTATATGTTTCTGTTTTTTATTTGTATCCCTTACCCCTACTTTTTATTGAATTTCAGTAGGGCAGATTTAGGGTAGGCAAAAAAACAAACGAACAAAAAACAGAAGCTATGTGTTCGTGAGAGGACATTGTGGGAAATACTTTTCTGTAATTTCCTGGAATTTATTATAAGACTTTTAACATAGTACGTATTTTATTTTACAATTTTAAAAGTCACCTGCATACTTACAGTTTTAACACAAGGTCTGAGGTAAAGATAGTGTCGAACTGTCTAGCACTGGTGTTGGCTGTGGGTGTGCTCATTTCCAGAACTCGTTGAGCTGTACACTTGCACGTATGGAAGAAACTTGCCACGTTCGTCAGTTCTGGAGTTAGAGTCACTCAGCGGGCTTTAGAAGAACAACCCAGAAGTCAGAGTGGTAGGACTTAGGAGCTGAGATTGAATTTGTGAGCAAAAAAAGGTGGTACATTTGACAAAGTTGTTTTAAGATGGATACTTTAGACGATTTCCCTTAAAATTCAGTAACAACTGTTTTTTGGTGAACAAAAATTTAACACAGAAAAAGTACAATTTCATAAGCATTACTGAAATTAAGTCAATTGAGATTTATTACTGGAATACAACAATGAGGTACGCACATTGTTCAAAAGAAATTTTCTACCTGGAGAGCATAGGAATGAATATCGTGTATTAAAGACAGCTCACCTAGATAGAATTCCACTGACTTGAAAAGTGAAGCAAGGTGAGGCAAGATTTGGGTGAGGCCAAAAGAAAAGACCAACAACATCATCAGTAATGTGTTTTGGCAGAACACAAATAATACGCTTACAGATTTTGGTGATGGTTTAAAAGTATAGACAGCTATGGAAGGCTTAAACTGTCTGGTTGTCAGCTGGAAGTTTAATTCCTCCCAAAAGCATCTGATAAATTTTGTTTTCTTTTTTATTAAGGTGTGTTAATATAAAATGCATGTATTTAAAGTGTATAATGTGATAAATTGACATGCACATACTGTGAAATGACCACTGCCTTAGATCAGGGACAAGACAGTTCTTACCAACCCTGTCCAACGTGGCACAGGAATTCCTACCAAGCACGGTAAGGGAACAGGGAAAAGAAAAGAAAATGCATACAGGTTGGAAAGAAGGAAAGCTGTTTCCAGAGACATGATTTATACGTGGGAAACGCTGTGGGCTCACCAAAAAGCTAGAGCTAACTGGTGAGTTAAGCAGTGCCGCAAGATACTGTAGAAGAATCGACTGTATTTTTAGCTAGTAGCCGTGAACAAATAGAAATTGGAATTTTAAAAACAGTATTATTTACAGGATCTCAGAAAAAATGAAATACTTATGTAAAAATCTCTCAAAACAGGTGCAGGATCTATGTTGAAAACCCACGACCTAGATAAATGGAGAGGTATATACTATGTTGAAATGTCACTTTTCCCCAAGTTGTTTATAGATTCAATACAGTCCTAATAAAAATCCCAGCATGACTTTTGGTAAATATGAATACAGGTATAAATATCTGAAACCTCTTTTTTTAGATATAGATTGTAGAATCTCTTGGAAAGGCAAGGGAACTAGAATAGGCAAAACAGTTTTGAGAGAAGAAAAGAACAAGGTTGGAGGATTCACAATACCTGCTTTCAAGACTTAACTATAAAAGTAATGCAGTCATGACAGTGTGCTGTTAGCAAATGCAGGTAAACAGAACAGAATAGAGTCTAGAAATAGACTCCCACTGATATGGCCAGTTTATTAATAAAGATTCAAAGGCAGTCCAGTGGAAAAAAATGATCTGTTCAACAAGTGGTGCTGTAGGGAGGTGGGGGCAGGTTGAAGAGGTTAAAGGGGGGATAAATGGTGACAGAAGGAGACTTGACTTTGGGTGGTGAACACACAATACAGTGTACAGATGATGTATGATAGAATTGGACACCTGAAACCTATATAATTGTATTAACCAGTGTCACCCCAATAAATTCAGTGAAATTTTTTTAAAGAAAACAGAAATGGCAATGATTAAAATAAAAAAATAAAATAAAGAAAACATTTGAAAAAGTAAAAAAAGAAAGAAAGAAACACAAATGGCATGGTAACAATTGCAAAAAAAAAAAAAAAAAACAACTTTGAACTTTATTTTATACCTTACACAAAAATTAACTCAAAATGAATCATAGACCTAATGTAAAAGGTCTATAAACTTTTAGAAAGAAATGCAGGAGAAAACCTTGGAGATCTTAGATTATTCAAGGAGTTCTTAGATATGATACTAAAAACATCATCTAGTGAAGGCAAATGGACTTCATCAAAATGTAAAACTTCTGCTGTGTGGGAGGCGCTGTTAAGGGAATGAAATGGCAAGTCCTCCACTGGTAAATCATTTACCTGACCAGTGTGGCTTGTGTTCAGAATGTATAAAGAACTCTGAAAACTCAACAATAGAAAAGACAGTCTACCAAACATAAAAACTGAGCAAAAGATATGAACAGACACTCCCTAGTAAATTTCTCTACACATCACTTGGAATGGCTATAATTTTTAAAACAACAGACAACACAAATATTAGCAAGGATGAAGACATCTGATGGGAATGCAAAATGATACATTTTAGAAAATAGTTTGGCACTTTCTTATAAGGTTAAGCATATACTTACTAGACAACCCAGCAATCCCATCCCTAGACATTTATTCATGCAAAATGAAAATCTATGTTCACCCCAAAACCTGTATGTAAAAGTTTATAGCAACTTTATTTGTAATTACTGAAAACTAGGAACAAACCAAACATCCCTCCACTGGGTAACGACTAAATAGACTGGTACATCCACTTATTGGAATACCAGTCAGCAATAAAAATGGACAGATGCTGATACGGGTTTCCAGGGCTTGAAGGCAGGGGAGGAATTTGACTGTCTAGGAACAGTGCATGAAAACTGCGGGGGGAGAAGAGTTACAAGTTCTGTGTATGTTGAATGCAGATTGTAGTGGTCATTATAAGACTCCATGCATTTTTCAAGTAAAACTAACACTGAAAGAGTGAATTTTACTATATTTAATAATTGTATATTGGTTTTTACAAAAAAAAAAAACCTTTTGGGATTGTGGTTGCATTGAATTTGTAGATCAGTTGGAGGAGAAGTGATATCTTAGTATTGAATCTTCCAATTTGTGAATACAATGTCCTACCAATTTAAGTTTTCTTCAGTTCTTCTTAGCAGTATTTTGTAGTTTTCAGTATATAGGTATTACACTTCTTTTGTCAAATTACTCCCAAGTATACCATATACTTGATGCTGTTGTAAGTGGTATTTTTAAAAAATTTATTTCCAATCACCCATTGCTGGTATACAGAAATACAGCTTTTGTATATTGACCTTCGGTCCTGCAATCTTGCTAAACTCACTTTTCAGTTTTGTTGTGGATTACTTAGAATTTTTTACAAATGATGTTATATGTGAATAAAGACAATTTTACTTACTACTTACAATCTATACGCTATTGCTTCGTTTCCTTTGTGTTATTGCTCTAGTACAACTTCTGTACAATGAATAGAAGTGGTGAAAGTGGACATGTTTGCCTTATTCCCAAAGTTAAAGGAAAGGCATTCAGTCTTTTATCATTAAATATGTAAGGTGTGAATTCCACTTGTTATGCTCACATTTGTGCCCTCATGGGGTTGTTCCCACGAGACTCACCAAAAGTGCATACCCGTTATTATTAATTTTCTTAGGCATAATGATGGCATTGTAGTATGTAGGAAAATGTCATTCTCAGTATATTCTAAAATACTTAGAGGTTAAGTATCATGATAATTTTCAACTTTCTTTGAAATGATTCAGAAAAAAGTAAAAAAAAATAAGCAGTTGCACAAACACAGACATACATGCATGCACATGCGCACACTCTCTAGAACAGATATGGCGCAGTGTTTATGATGTTGAATCTACACAGTAATATATGGGTAGGTGTTCATTGTACTGTTTGTTCTAACTTTCTCAAAATTTAGTAATCTTTAATAAAAAGTTAGGGAAGAAAATAGTCCCAACCTGTTTATTCCCCTTACTGCTTCATCTGTCCTGAGAAATTCAGGGGTGTTGTGTCTGCCAAGACTTCTGACAGACTCACCAGGCACCAAATCACTTGGACATCTAGCATCTTCCCCAGGTCACCTCTCCCACTTCTGGGGCATATCGAGGTCTCTTTGTTATGATATGCCTCTGAGGGTGTCTTCCTCTAGTACCAGTGCAGTGGTTGTCCTCAAGATGTGCATGCTGCCAGCTGGCACAGGCTCCAGTCTCCACGTCAGGCCCACTCTCAGAGGAAGAGACTGGCCGCATTAGCTGTCTTTCCATTCTCGTAGCCAGACCCGCAGGAGGCAGGATTGAAGTACAGGTGGAGGACTGCAGTAGGGGTTCTGAGCCAGTGCTGGCCTTAGCAATTCAACAGACTTTACTGAGCCCCTACAATGTGCAGACATTCCCCAAGACATCAAGACGAGACAGGAATAAGATGCAAGCCCTAACTTTGGAGCCTTCACACGATTACATTTCACTGTGGTGTGACTGAGATAAAAACAGACCCAAGAAAGCACAAAGTAAGCAGGCTTGCTTGAACTGCAGGTCAGGGAAGCTTCTTGGAGGGAGTGACACTGAGTCCAGGAGCAGCGTCAGTCAGGAATCACGCAAAGAAAGTGATGAGAGGTGGGGCGGGGGCGTCTGAATTCAAATAAGTTTCTCCAACTTTAATCCACAGTTTGTTTCCCTTCTGTTCCTCTAATAGGTTTCAGAAAAGTCGAGGCCCTAATTGTGCATGGCTAGTGGACAGGGTTCAGGCCTTTCCCCAGAAGGGCATGTGCTTGAGAGCAAGTAGCATTTGGAGAGAGGAAGGGGACCTGGAGCTCTTCTGAAGCTCGCCCCAAAGAGACTGCCTCTTTGAAGAAACCCTGTGGGACAGTCATAAGAGCTTCTTTTAGAAATGGAGTCTTGAAGAAGAATAATAAATTGTTTTCCCTTTTATTTATGTGATAACATGAACTTTAAGACATGTGTGCCTTTGCCCAGCAGTGTCTTACGCCCGGAAATACACCACTGAAATGTTTGGGTTCCTTAGGCATTGTTAACTCTTGTTGGCAGTGAGGCCAGGGGTGAGAAATCAGGGCATTCAGACTGGAACGTGTAAGAATCCAATCTGGGAAACTGCCCAGATTCCTGAGAGAGCTGAGTCTTGGGACTTGGGAGTTTTCCTGATCGCTGGCCCTTTGTTCTTTTCCAGACACTGTGCATCCTAGCCAATATAGCAGATGGGACAACGGCAAAAGAACTCATTATGACCAATGATGACATCCTGCAGAAAATCAAGTATTACATGGTAGGCCTTGGTTTCCTTTCACTGCTCTACACTAGCTGTGCATTAGAAGGTAGGGACTTCTAACAGATTCAAGGAACTCTCTTCCGTCCTGAAGAAAAAGAAACAAGAGCAAGTCCTAGAAGCTTGTGCCATTGGCAGTACTACCATCCAGCTGACTCCCTACCCTTGTCACCTGATTGCTTCCCTCTTACTCGGTGAAGACTTGGGCGTTTGGCTTTCTCCCAGCATCCCCCAATCCTTGTCTTCCTTCAAGGCTTTAATTTTATGTGGGTGAATCCTCTAGCCCTCTGGTACCTGTTCTTTGATCTGGTTACTGTCAAATACATTTTGCCACCTACTTACAAACATTTCAGCCACCAACTCTTATGATGATACCCTTGATCTTATCACCAGGAATTGCCAGTTGCCAAAATGTGGATATCAAACACTCGTCCTCTTTTCATTCTGTTGCTGTGGTGTGGCAAAGCCCTGACCATGGGTGAACCTGTGTGCTCTTTGCTTGCCATGTCAGAACCTTTAGCTGTAGAGAATGGCACAGAGCCAGGCTGACTGGTTCCTGTTAAATTCACATCTACAACCTGGGGAGGCACTCAGCACTGCCTGGCTCCCTCCATGATTCTCCAGCAAGCTAGCGCCCTCATTCTCCACAAGAATAGGTTCTTACCTTCATTCTGTTTTATTTTTTTTTAAGATTTTATTTACTTATTTTTAGAGAGCGGGGAAGGGAGGGGAAAAGAGAGGGAGATAAACATCGATCTGAGGAACATCAATCCATTGCCTCTCGTATGTGCCCTGACTGGGGACCAAACCAGAAACCTAGGCATGTACCCTGACCAGGAATCCAACCAGCAGCCTTTTGCTTTCTGGGGAATACCAAGACTCTCTTGTTATTTTTGGAGATGTTCCTATAAAAATAAGAGTAATTTAAATCAGATAATCAGAAGGTGAAGGGACAAATACAAAATATATACCCATCCAATTATTGGCTGCTAGTGACTTGAATGTTACCTAATAGACATAAACCATAGCTTTAGCCACAAGCTTAGAATTGCCTTATGTCAATGTGGCCTGAATGATTAATTACAAATGGCACCTATGGCCCTAGAGGTGTTTGGTGTGGCCAGCCAGAAGGTGTCTAAAATTTGAAGGTAAATGTCTTGGCACGGCTTCACTCCCAAGTTTGCCAGATCCTTCACCACTTCCTGTTGTCTTTAGTCTAATGCATTCACCCATCAGTGCTAACTTTGTGGCCCCTCAAGACATATGAGTTTGAACCCCTGCTTCAAACTTTTAAGCTGTTGGGATTATTTATAGTATGTCACACACACAAAAATAATCTAAAATGAAATTACCTCCATTTTTATTTTCCTTTTCTGCATCGAATAGGGTCATTCACATGTCAAACTGCAGCTTGCCGCTATGTTTTGTATATCAAACCTCATATGGAATGAAGAGGAAGGTAAGAGATTGGTGAAATTTGTTCTGAAGAAAATTATGGGAAGAAAGTCCTGTCCCTGAGATCCTGGGTGTAGAGGTACTGCTCACCAGGCCCCAGGCACCCAAAAGCTTCGCCTTGGGAAACTGGGAGGAGCCTGAGTCAGCTGACAGTTAACACTGAGCCCCCACCTTGGAGTCTACACTGTAGAAGTAATGGCAGGCCCTGCCCTTGAGAGAACTGAGGAGGAGAACAGTGAGACGCACTTGGAGAAGGTGAGAGGTGAGAGTGAGTGGGAGGCTAGGCCTTTCACTGTGTGCAGAGGAGCACATGTAAGGACTAGGGGCAAATAAGCTGAGTGGAGAAGAGGGTGCCGTAGTGAGAAATGAAAACCGCAGTGCGGCTGTGAGGTGGTCGTCCTGTCAGGAGGCCTCTGTTGGTCAGGGGTTCTCCACCTTGGCTGTATATTGGAATCTCCTGGGGTATTTTGGCATCAGACCAATTAGTTCAGAATCTGAGGAGTGGGCTCCAGGCATAAGTTTTTTAAAACTCCACAGATGATTCCAACCCCCCAGATACAGGAGAGCACTGGGCCTCAGCGCTGGGTTGGCTGCATAAAAGTCACTTGGGGAACTTTTTAAAATGCAGACTTCTGGGCTCCACCCCTAGAGATTCTGGTTCACTGGGTCTAGACGGGGTCAGTGCATGAGTGAGTCACTGTAGCTCTTCAGTGGAGAGGAAAGACTCCAAGCGGACACCCTGCTGAGCAACTGTGTCCAGAACAAAGGAGGAGGAGGAGAAACCGGATTCTAAGTATAGGCCCTCGAGTCCAAGTACCATCCAGGCACCGGGGAAACAAGGCTCCGCTCAGGAGGTTCTAGCCTAGTTGGACGACAGACCAGAGCTCTGTGAAGTTGGAACTACCACGTGCTAATGAGATGCAGCACGGAGCCCTGGGAGGTCAGTGCAGGGAGGAAGAGAAAACAGAGGAGAACACGATCTGTTTGGGGTCGGAAGAACCTGGCTTGGTGTGTCCAGAAAGAAATGATAAAGCTGGAGCCAGATGACAGAGGACCTTGTGCCAGGCTGGAGAATCTGACCTGAGCCCAGCAGTCCGTGGAGAAAATAATCGTGGAGCAGACTCAGGGTAGATTGCAGGAGGGAGGGTCTAGAGGCAGAGAGACCAGTTAGAACGCCATTGTAGCATCCAAGCCGGAGGGGTTCCAACTACACAGAGAGGGTGGGGGCCAGGGGGTGGGAGGGTGGAGAGCAGAGGACACTGGCAGGCTCTAGATGGTTGTCTGTACACCAAGGAGAACAGCTGCCTGGGTCATATGCCCAGTAACCTGTTAGCTTTAATCTCTTAGGTTCACAAGAACGCCAGGATAAATTACGAGACATGGGCATTGTAGATATTCTACACAAACTGAGTCAGTCACCAGATTCAAACCTTTGTGACAAGTGAGTATCAAAAGGGCCTTGCTTTGGGGCACATTGGATTCTTTTATGAAGAATTTGAATTGTTTAGTAATTAATGTGGCCAAACTTAAAATCTTTTAGATTCTTGAATTTCCTTTTTAATTTTCTGTGAACCAACTATGACATTTGAGTAAGAGATAAAACTAATAATTAGCAAATTAATAAAGATCCTCATGTTACTCTGAATTAGCACAAGCCTGGGCCAGCTTAGTAGGTATCTGGAGAGAATCCAGAAGCTACTCTTTTTCATCCCCATAATCATTAGAATAGAAATGCATGTGGCCTTTTGGAAAGCAGAAAGGAAGGTATTAATTAATAAAACATTGACCCAACACCTCACTGTGCACCTGTCCTGTGCTGGCCTGGCTGCCGGGGATACAGCAGTGACAGCTAAGGAGTCCTGTTGTCAAAGAGCTCACCCTTTACTGCGAGAGGCACAAGTCATCTCCAGAGATTCCTCTAACCTCAAAATAGCCAACGTTTTCTTCCCTGCTGTGTACACTGCTCTATAACATAGCCTCCACTTTTCAGCCCACTTCTGTGCATTACAATAACGATAGCAAGGAACATCAACTTTTTCATTCTTCTACTCTTAAGCATGACTGAGAAGCCCGCCATGGTTTGGCTCTGCCTTTCTCCTCCCCTGCGTCCCCCCTCCAACCCTGTGCCCACCCTCCCTGCCCTCTTCCAGTATTACACTTTCATGTTCCATCTTGATTTGCCATCTCAGTCCCCTCTCCTCGGAATCCCCCATTCATTCAACAGACATATGTTTGTTTTGTAATACTGACCTCTACCAGGCACCGTTTGAGGCATCAGTGATATAAAGGTAAATAAAATTAATGAAGTCCTTGTCCTCGTGGCTCTTACATTCCAGTACAATGACAGACAATAAGCAAACAAATGTGTGATGTGCTAGCAGGAAATGAGATGTACTATGACTAGAAAGCAAGGTGAGGGACTGGAGAATAAGAAAAGTTCTTTTCGTACAGATTAGTCAGTAAAGGCCTCTCTGAGGATGTGACATTTGATCAAAGACCTGGATGAAATGCGAGTCTGCCAGGCAGATGTTTAGAGGAAGAGTATTCCAGGCAGAGGGGCAGTGAGTTCAAGGCCCAGAGGCAGTAATGAGCTTGGCATGTTCAAGGAATAGCAGGAAGACCACAGGGGTTGGAGAAGAAGAGAAAGGGGGAGTGAGAGAAGTGGGCTCGGGGAGGTGGTGGGGAGCAAGTAAGGAGCCTCGTAGCCAATAGTAAGGACTTTGGGTTTTATTCAGAGTTTAACAGGAAGTCATTGGAGACTTCTGCGCAAAAGAGACATCTCATCTGAATTTTTAGAGGATCACTCTGGAGGCTGTGTAGAGAATCATCCGTAATAGGGCAAGAATGGAAACAGGGAAAACGTTTAAAGGCTATTGTCATGTACGTAAGAGGTGAGGGTGATAGTGGTAGAAGTACTGAGAAGTGGTCAGATTCAGGATTTAATCTAAAGGTGGAGCCAACAGGGTTTGTTCAGGGATTCGATATAGGATGTCAAAGGAAGAGGAAAGAAAAATGCCTAGAGTTTTAGCCTGAGCAATTGCGTAAGGAGTTGTCATTTACCAATACAGTGAAGCCTGTAAGAGAAGTGGACAGGGGTGGGGAGAATCAAGAATTCTTGTTCGGGCGTGCCAACTTTGAGATGCCTGTTAAATAAACAAGGGATGTGGAAGAGTGGGGCTGCGCATATAAATTTGGATAGCATATAAAACCATGGAGCTTAATGAGGTCACCGAGGGAGAATAAGAGGAGAGAAGCTAGGAGAGCTAAGGAGCATGCTCCGGGGTCCTTGAACACTTAGGAGGAGATGTGGAAGATCAGCGCAGGAATGGAAGAAGCACCCCATGAGGCAGGCAGAGATCCAGGTGCACAGGTGTCCTGACAGCAGAAGAGAATGCCTAGACAATGGCCTTTTATCCTTCAAAAGTCCAGTAAGTCTTGCCTGATATATTTTCCACTCTAACCCCCAGCCTATGCCAGGGATCCATTCTGTGCTCCCATTGTTCCCATAGAACATGTCACACTGTGTCATAGCCGACAGCCTGCTTGTCTGATCCACCCAAGGGAAGAGGCACTTGGTAACTCCTCCTCGAATGAACGTCTGTGCCAGACTAGAGCACACAGAGCTGGGCCTGTGCCTCCCTGAAGCTTGTCGCCCAATTCGTTAAGGAAGAGAGAGAAATCCTTGAATAACTAACTTTAGCCCAAGGCTGCTGCTCAGATAAATGTCTCATCAAAGGCAAGGCAAAGCCAGCCATGAAGTGAAGGCTGGATTTGAGCTGTACCTTGAGAGCATCCACCTGCACCTCCGCAGCCGTAGTAACAGCTGCTGGCTTAATTGATGGGCTCTGTCAGCCCATCCCTTCTGGCCAAGAGCCAGATTATTCCCTGACTAGCATTCTTACGTTTGCTCAGAAATGATAACAGTTCTGCGCAAATCACCTTTGGGATGACCCAAAACACCACAAGAGGCCTCAGCAGCGTGATGGAGGATAGGTTTGAGCCCTGGCCTACAAGGCTTAGACCATTCTGGTATTCTTTCCTCAAATTTGTATGGCACGTAAGTTTTCAACACTTGCTAAACTTCGACCTCTAGATTAAAGGCTTGAACTACCCTACCTAAGTCCATCTAAGGAAAGATGACCTTACTTCCTTAGATAATAATAGATAGCAGAAACAGTAAGGGCTTGGTCTCAGCTAACCTCTGAGGAAGATCCAGGAGTCTGAACTGGCAGTTTTAAAGAGCAATACAGAGTTTTGGTCAAGACCCTCTTGTGGACATTCCCACCGTGTCCCACAGGAAAGCCCATTATCTAAAGTGGACATCTCTCAGGTTTCTTCTGTCATTAAGGCTTTGGGAGCCTTTGACTTTCAGACACTTACAGGTGAGGAGCTGCTGCTAACCAGCTCTCTCCACCTCAGAGGGCATCAGGTTTTGGGGGAGAGGTGGATGTTCATTCAGGGTAACATACCACGTCAGTCATAAACTTGTTTCTGTAGGAAGATTTCCTGTAGAACCCAGCTCACTCATAACTTGGAGACAGTCTTCTGATGGGTTGAACTATTGTAACTATTATCTTTATAGAGTCTTAGATAATTGCAAGAATATCCCTTAGTATACCACTTTTAAAACTAGATCATATCTATCACTTTGCTATACAGAAGCCGCACTTGAGTCCAGCTTATTGCATGCCCGGTCTACTTGCTGCTTTCAACAGCTAATAGTAACAGAAAATGTTAGCCTTTCCTAGTTAACACAGAAGAGAAGACAATTGCTAAACCCTGACTTCCTAATTCCCACAACTGCTGTGTCTTTAGAAACCCTGCTAAGCTCGTAACAGGAGTAGTAAAGGAGGCCCCCTCAGCCCTAGCTCCAGTCACTGCCCACAGTATACCTGACCCTCTGCACTTAGTGAGTGTTCAGGCACCGTAATAAACACACGCCCCACATTGATCAGTGTCATCAGGAGAAGATGCGATGAGATCGTAACCGGTTTTGAGGCATTGGAACCATGACACTGCCTCATCCCATGAGCTCTTGGCCCCTTGTACACACCTTCTGATCAGCACCTAAACACCTTCCTGGGTCAGTTTTTAGTTTTGCAAACCCTCATTGTCCTTCACAGTGTCCTGTAACGCTAGGTAAAAGCTGCATGGCAATGACCATAATTCCAGATCCGTGACAACTATATGCCAGTGACAATGGAAATCTACCATGTCGCTGGGCTGCAGCAGGTGTGAGAGCGAGAGCAGCCCTTTCTGAGAACCCCAGGAAGAGGGATGCAGCCAGCTGGGGTGGAAGTGTCTTCTGACTGCAGATTTCTGCCCCACAGGGCAGGCGCCTGGCTAGCCTCACCCCAGTTCACTTTGGAGAATCTAACATTTTAGACTTTCCCCACTACCATCTTCAAGCCCCAGGGGTTTTTTCCTCATTTATACTTCTGAGATGATGACCAAAGGAACTTTGTAATTTCAGGGCCAAGACGGCACTGCAGCAGTACCTGGCGTGACTCGAGCACCCTGGGCACCTGTGAGCATCCCACATCCTTGTTAAAGGAAGTACAGGAACTAGCCTCATTCGATTCCTTCTATTTGCACAAGTCACCTTGGACTGCAGGGAGCTGTTTTGCAAAAGCAATTTGGTAGGCTTAGATCTCAAATTCATCTTGAGAACATATTTTTGAGGTAGTAATTTCCTCAGAGGACTATTGTGTTTTGTTTTGGTTTGGTTTTTTTTCCCGAGCTACCTGGACTCTTTATTAGAACAATCAATTGTTTTCCTTTGGACCTACAATTTTTTGCCTATGCTGCAGCCACTTTGTGAGTGAGAATGAATGTCTGTGTGTACAGAGCTGTGTGTGTGCGTGTGTGCGTGTGCACGTGGGTCAGGATGAATGGATGTGTGGGGGGATATCTTAAATTTTTCTTTTCTTATTTTGTGTGAAAATCTCTTTTCTACAGATTTTCCAGGGTTTAAGCATTGCTTGCTGTATAAAAAAAAAAAAAACTTTACTGAATTATATACAGTTTGAATGAAATGTTATTTTAAAAACAAAACAATTGTTAAGTGTTCCATAAAGGTTATGTTGAATTTTGGTCAGATGAATATTTGTAAGTAAAAAATATATGCATTTCTGAACCTCAATTTACATAGATTTTCTTTATAAAAGAACAAAAAAAATAAAAAAAAAAAAGAAAAAGGAAAGGTTGGCTATCGTTGGCCTGAATAACAGGCATGATACATGGTGCTGTGCAAAATAGTAAGCTAGCCTCTTACTGCCGTCAGTATCAGCCTGACTCAATAAGCTCTCCGACTTCCAAGTCAGGACAGGGTGGAGTACAGTAAGGGGACAGATTCAGCTTAGGTCTTTTGAAGCATCAAAGGGAAATATAACTACTGATAGTGAAAGCCCAGCCATAACCCTGGTTCCTTGGCAGGAACTGGG
Source organism: Tonatia bakeri (assembly GCA_004024845.1). Classification (NCBI taxonomy): domain Eukaryota; kingdom Metazoa; phylum Chordata; class Mammalia; order Chiroptera; family Phyllostomidae; genus Tonatia; species Tonatia bakeri. Next base: position 138,485 of record PVIA01004106.1, read on the forward strand.
CACCCAGAGCCTCCCAACTGCCCTCAATTCTGTCATTGGTGTAGCAGTATCTGGCAAGAGTTAGACCCAGTCATAGAACCTTATGCTCAAGCGGAAGTAGCTTATCACTTCCTGGAAACAAAGTCTGGTCGCCTTGTGCTTCCTAAAGCAGCATATATCACTATGATATTCAAGAATGTTCTACAGACCCATCCGTGGAAAGAAGCAGGATAGTTCAGCAAGCTGTTTTTCTCTTAGCGAAATGTGGCAAATTCCATACTAGTCACTCAGGACTGCTGTTGAGTGTCCTTTTGGAAAATGGTATAGAAATTTTAGTGAGAGATGTGGCTAAGACTTTTTCCTGCAAGAGCCCAAAAGCACTGAAGTTTGAAGGAAAGACAGTGACTCTCCTCAGGAGGACTGAAGATGAGTTCTTTTCATGGCGAGTACTGCTTAGCCCTTCTGCACCCCTTAGCTTGTCTGCTCCAGCTGCTGCGTCAGCTTCAAGGTGAACTCGGCAGAGGTTGCTCTTGACTGTCTGAAGGTAGAACCAGCCTTCCTTTCCCTTTGTTAAAGAAAGTCGAAGGCACTGTGGTCAGGAAGCGCGGTCTACGGCCCAGAAGCTTGCCATGAGTGTGTGCCACTGACGGGGTCCCAAGCCCACCAGCCACTCCTGATGAGGTTGCTTGCGTCACAGCCGCCACATCACCAACCTGTACCTTCCTTGGAAGACTCAAATGTGTCTGATTGCAAATGAATGTTTTAAAATGTATTTAATGCAGTTCTTCCTGTTCTCAACATGACCACCCAAGATTCAAACACAGAGATTTCTAAGTTGTTCTTTTTTCAGACCAATTTTGATTTAAAAATCGATCACAACTGGCACTTGGGTTTTGTGCAGCTATCAGTGTGCTAAATGCGAGAACACCCTTGGTTGGCATTTGAGATACAAAACACGATAGAGTTGGTATGTCAAAGTACCGGGTAATAAATATAAAGAAACCAGTAATGAATTGCTGAGACAATCCTGAACCCAGATAGCATCAGAAAGCTAAAGGCCCAATGAAATAATACTTTCACACTTCAACTCTGTGGATAAATCTTGCCTGTGGCTATAAACAGATGGTCAAAGAAAAAGTGCTTTACTATAATTAACTTTTCTGATTTGAATGAAGGAAAATGTATTTATTAAAACAAAGCTGTTTGCTGCTCTTCACAGGTGCAGTGTTCAGTCAGCAAGGAGGTGGGAGGAATGGGGCTGATCTTGTGTCTTCACCCAAGTTCTCAACTAAGCTTCTCGCTCTCTCTAATACTGCATTCTGTTTCTCCTTTTGTGCCCTGATTGTAACCCAAAATTTATGAACTAGAAAAGAATGTCCAATTTAATAAGTTGCATTTTTTTCCTTGAGCACTTTATGCAGAACAACACATGTTCTTCTGGTAGTGTTTGGATGATATGATTTTAACACATGCTAATAAAAGCCAAGAAAGACCATGGCAACTTTTATATATGGAGTCTGTTTTCCAAATGTCTAGAACATTAGGAAATATTAGAGGGTAATGTGTACTGGCTTCTGCAGCCTGTGATTTTTGGTGAATAAGAAACCAAAGAGTGACTTTGCATTTCAGAGGGGGTGGCTGGTGCCCGAGGGTCACTACAGTTTCTGGGGGCCTCTGGGTCAGTCTGGGGGCCCCTCTATTCCTGGCCCCCTGAAGGCCAGCAGACCCTATCCAGGTGGCCACTCCCAGGCACCAGGATCTCCCCAAAGTTGTGCCTGCCCCTTCCAACCTCTCCTCTTCCCCTTAGTATACCACACCTCCACTGCCACCTGGACCCAGGCCCAAAGTTTCGCAAATGACCAACTGCATGGCACACAAGCAGCTGCTGTCCCTCTGTGAGTATCCAAAGTCACTTCACACACTGTACCACCTTCTTTTCCTCATCTCTAAAATGCAGAGACACACCTCCTGTCTCTTGGTCTCACTAAAAATAGAGAGAAAGCCAAGGATCCCTGCCCCAGAGCATGGGGGTCAAGGGGGTAGGGTGGGAAGGAGGGATGGTGAGGTGATTGGCAGGAGAGGGAATTCTGTCACTGGGGAAACTTGGAATTGAGGCCTGAGAAAGGAGAGGAAAGGGGGACTGACCCCAGACCTGACAGAGAGCCGACAGGGAGACATCTCAACACCTTGACACCCGGGATAGAGGCTAGTGTTGCCCCAGCCCCTTTGTACTGACTTTCCCTCATAGCTGAGCAAAGAGGCACATGTCAGTTCCCAGCTTGTGGGAAGTTGTAGTCCATGACCTAGCTTGAGAGAAATCTGAGGGACACCACCCTCCCCCCATCGAGGGCCATGTGTGGCCTACCTGAGCCACCTGACTCTCTTTCTCCCTCTGCCTCTGCAGCCTCTGGCTCCTGACCTTGTCTGCCAGGCAGTCCACCCTGTCAGGTACTCACACCAGGAGCTGAGGGGCTTTAACACCAAGCGGTGGCCTTCCTGCAGCCCGTGGCTTCTGTGGGAGGCAGCTGGGCCCAGGGTCACTGCCAATGAGTCCCATCCTCAGAGAGTGGGCTGACATTTTAGCCACTCCCTGCAACAGACTCTTCCCCACCATCACTACCCCCATTCCTTCTGCTGTGAACCTTCTGGATTCTGAGAAAAACGCCCTACTCTGTAAAAGAAGGAAGTGTGTGTCGACACTCCTCCCACTCTGGCCTGTCACCTAGTGCGCCCTGCATTCTCCATCCCGCCCTGCCCCACATGCCAACACACATCGTGCCCCCACCCCAGGTTCACTTCTCTCACCTGCCCCTCCTCCCTCCCTGCTTTCAGAGGCTGTGGTCCCTCCATTCCTCATCTCTCCAGTGATGGCAGATCCTGGCTTCCCAGCTTCTGGGAAGATCAGATGGCTGTCAGCTGGGTGCCCCCACCCCCAGCTTATTCAGAGGCACACGACACCCATGGTGTGGAAGACCAGGTGTAGGGCTCTAGTGGTTCTGGCATTTGCCAGCTCTGAGGTTTGCACAGAGCAATTGAGTCCCCCTCTTGAGCCCACTCACAAAGGGGACAGCACATCACCATGGTGGGCTGGAGTCCAGGGGTAGGAAACAGTGGATTCAACTTCCCTACCATCTTGTGGGGGGCGGGCTCCATTGTTTCACACGGGGGTCTGCATGCAATGGGCATGGGTATTCCCATCACAAGGGGCTCTGGTGTCCACTTCCATGAAGCCCTACTTACCCCACCCATCCCCAGTGCCAGCACAGAGTGCCTTATGCTATGGGCTGCGGAAAGAGTAATGCCCCTGAGCAGAGCGGTCTTCTGGTGCTCACTGCCCATTTAAAGAACTTCAAGTCAGAGAAGCAAAGTTCTCTGGAGAAAGCCAGCAAAGGAGAAGGAAAATTGCTGACACTCACCTCATGATATAGTAAACCACAGCCTTTTTGCTCAGAGGAAAAGTTCTTCCTGGGCTTAATGAACTTACAACCAAACCAGAGGGCACACTGGTAAGAGGGAATGAATGGCTGTGGGTGTTAATGTTCATGGGGTGAGAATAGTCACTTTTTACTGGAAACCTATATCCCTCAAGGACACGACCATGGAGAGGCAACAAAGCCAGGCAATTTGGTGAAAGCTGGAGGCAACAACCTGAGTCTGTGAGGAACTCTCAGGTTTTGAACTTAGGCTTTACCCAAAATCAGAACCCAAAAAGATGGGGGCAGGGAGTGTCAAGAAAATTCAGTGGACCCTGGTTCCCGGTGCGATCCCAAGCATCACTTCATGAACACACCCTGACTTTCTGCAGACGCAGAGGGCAGGTCTGGCAGCACCTCAGGGCTGTGTGTGCAGCTTGGATTTCCAGCCGATCTCCACTAGCCTGCGAGTCAGTGTGCCTCCGCATGTCACATCCAATCCTGTGCACTGTTTTCAAGCTCATAGTTAAGCTTTTAGTTTCAAGCAGGTTAAGCTCTAAAATTGTTTATTCATAAGGTAGATTTATTATTGGGGAAACACTGTCCTATGTAACTCTGTCCCCCGTGATGACAGAGCAGAATATAATAATTGATACCCACTTACTTCAGTGAAATCCCAGAAATAGCCCCCCCTAAAAGTATAAAGTATATGTTTATAGACTGTTTAACAAGGCAGAAAAGTATGTATTTTATTGTTCATGAAAGATAGCTAAGCTAAAAAAGTTTCAGCACTCATAGGGTGCCATCCAATCCTAGAAGTTTCCTTCTGTGTAGCAGACGCGAACGCACTGACATTGCACTTTGGGGCCTCACCCTGGGTCATGTGCTCTGGAGGCCGCACATCCATTCAGTCCACATCCTCAGGGAAGGGAAGCACCTCGGCGGGGCTCACCGCTCATTCTTCCTCATGGCCTGTGGGATGACAGACGCTCTGTCGGACTTCTGAAACAGCCCTGGCCCAGTCCTCTGTCCCACACAGCACCCACAGAGAAACAGGCAAAGGGGATCTAACTACAACACAGACACTAAAATCAGGGGTCAGGGTCCAAGGGACAGCAAAGAGAAGTCCTGATATATGTGTCAGGGGCTACAAATTAAAGAATTGGGACAATGAGTAACATTTGTTGAGCACTTAATATGCATCAGGCACGAGGCTAAGAACTTGACATCTTTTGTCTTCACAACAGCCCTCCGAGGAGGATCATCATCACAGAGGTATTATGGGGCTATAATGGGTCTGTCGTTATTTCCGTTTCACTGATGAGGAAACTGAGGTTAAAAGGTAAATTAACTTTGCAGAGGCTATTCAGCTGGTAGATAGCGGAGCCAGGATTCAAACCCAGGATTACCTGCCTCTAGCGTCCTTGATCCCTGCCCCTTAGCAGAAAAAGTACTGGGTCAGTTGAAAGCACACTCTGCCCCTGCCCACTGGGAAGGCATGGCACAGCAAACAGTCGGGCAGAACATCAACTCCGCTGGGAGGCTGCTTCAAAGTCATGCCCACACCAGGCTGCACGCTTACTCCCCAGATATGATCTGAGCTCAGACCCCTCTGAAATTCTGTTCCCTGTGCCATTATCACCTGAGGTCCAAAAGCCAGCCTCATAATCTCCCAACACTCAACCCAATGGCCTCCATGAGTATTCCCCAGCCAATCCACTCTCCTTGTTCCTCAGTCTTGGATCTGAGTCAGACCTACTTGTTTCCAATCACCCCTCTGAGAAGGATGCACATGTCCCATGACCCTGGATACAGAAGAAAATGCATCGTGGGTGCTCTGAGGGCAGGTGCCCGGCAGAAAGCCAGCCCCAGCTGTGCCACCACCACCAAAATGAGAGTTCCTCCAGCAAGGACATGGCTTTAAAGAACCACAGCACACACTTGGATGTGTAAACTCCATACTTCCCGTGATTTCTCAGCTCCCTAAAATCCATTGCGCACTCAACTAGCCCCTCAGCTGGCAGTGGCAAGGACGAAGTGAGAGCCAGCACCTGTCCAGCCCTGCCTTGTCCTCAGGATACCTAGTCTTCCTTGACTGGATCCAGATCTTGAGAAAACCATGAACATACCAAACATTTAGGTAAATAAATTGGTTAAAACCTGAACATTCGGGCACCACAGGTTATTACTATTTCAGATCCGCTTGTAGCCTTCTCCCAAAAATCCCTCCCCACCCACACATCCTTTGCTTTGCTCAGGATATTCACCATCTGGCCCCTTGCACCTCCCCTCAGGCTCAAACCAGAAACACGGAGCTCCGCAGCAGGAGCAGGGCCGGGCCTGGTTCTCCCACTTGTGGAATGGGGTAAGTTATATGCACTTTGGACTCCTTAGGGTTCTCCCCAAGATTGGGAAGAATGACCCAGCATGATTTTCCCAAAATGTGGGTGCTGAGGGATGTGAAGGGGGTAGCAGGCTCCAGGCAGAGGCCCTTCTGTGTAACCGTCTGCTCAGCTACCCCGCCGAAGGCTTAGTGTGGGGTCTGCAGGGCACAGAAGCAGCGGGGGAATGATGTCTGGGCTCTGACTGGCTTTGATGACGGCTTACAGTAAGTTAAATTTTCCCAGTTTTTCCCACGGGAAAATGCAAAGTAACTTTGCAATGAGAACATGCTTCAGAAGTAAGAAGGCAGGAAAAAAAATGTAACGTGGTTTAAAAACACCACTGTTGCTCTATGAAAAGACCACACTGATCAGGACTGCTACTGAAGTTATATAATGGCTCCTGTTTTCCGAGCAGGGCCTTATTACACTGAAGACTTGATTGCCACACAGTCATTATCAGTCCCCCAACCCTGCCCCATATTCACTAAAGATTTAATAAAGACCAAACCTGCCTTGATGACTTACCCAGGGGGGCTTCTGGAACTTGGTCTGAAAACTTAAAACCGGGGAAGAGCAAAGCCAGCTCTCGGCGGGCGTCTTCTCCGTCCTGGCTTCCATGGACCGCGTTGAAGGGCATTTCTGTGCCGTACTGAGCGCGGAGACTGGGAGCATTGGCAAAATGTACAAGACACAATTGTTTCATTTCAAAAGAAATGGTTTGCTCTCTGGCAACATGGTCTCCAGCTACCAATCAGCACCCTGCATTTCTGTGAAATGGCTTTCTCTCTGTTGGAAATGCCAAGAACAACAGCCAGGACGATACTAGCTGACATCTATCCCATCACGGCAGCATTCTGGGCACGTTGCAGGGGGCTTCACATACACGCTCTCATTTCATTTGTGCCCCAGCCCCAGGAGGGAGACTGTCATGAGTCCCAGTTTAAAAATGGCGTGAGTTGTGGTGTCAGCCCAGGAGCTACCATGTTATTGATATTACAGCCACAGGTTGGCTGCCTGCCGGGCTTTTATAGGTTTGCACAGTTAATCCCTCAGTAACCCACCACTAATGCCAACACGGCTAGGACTTCTGGTGCATCAAGCACTGTCCTGCATGCTTCATACATATACATGTGCCCATTTAATCTTCCATCGACATCTGACATAGGTCCCATGCTAGTACCCATTTTTCAGATGAGGAAATTGAGGCAGAGATCAAAGCATGGCCCAAGGCCACACAGTTGGAGGAATAAATTTTGAAATCTGTCTCAACCATGACACTCTAGGGCCTCCCATGATAGATGCTCATACCCCTATTGCACAGATGAGAGATCGGAGGCTCAGAGAAGAGGTTGCCTAAGTCTGTGGTGACCTAGGCTCTGAGTACTGGGTGTCCTTCACTAGCCCAGGCCTACTTATGTATGAATGAATGTTCCTGGCCTCTTCAACTACAAAGTGCAGCCTCCGTTACTTAGCCTCTTGCTCATTTCTTTCCTATTGGCTAGGCCTCTCTCAGCTTTAAGGGAAGGACACAGTGGCTTTGGCATTGGTGGTGCCAGGCTGGAAACGCACGGGGGATGAGGCACAGACCAAGGCAGCCTAGCGCGGTATATGGAACAGTGTACTTACGCTCAGGACACCCAGGGTGGGGAGTAGGGGTGGAGGGCGTTGAGTCCAATGCATATTCCCAGGCCCCACCCAGAGTCTGACTTGGGGTCCTGGAATCTGTATTTCCGGAGTGTTGCAGGTGGTCCTGAGACCACACTATGGGACCTTCTGACTGCAGAGTGGACAGTGAGGCCTGGGTCCAGCAGCAGCCTTTAGAAGAGGGCAGAGGAGGCAGCAAGGAGGCAGGCCACAGGAGACACTCAGTGAACGGCCGGGGAGTGGATCAGAGGTGAGGCTGTCAGAATCTCCCCAAATACATAACAAAGAGGGGGTTTGTGGCAATCAGAGAGCCCTCTGGGTTACCCACAGTTCTCGGCTGAGCATCAAGTAAGGCTCTCAGCTTCCTTGAATGCAAGCGCTGAGATGGATAAAAGGACCCCAGCTTGTGATATCACCTGTCAGGTTGCTCCCTCCTTGCTACGTCTGGGTCACAGGGTCCCATGAAGTTTTGCCAGGCAGTGACAACATCCTCGGGGCCCTCAGTTCTGGTGAGGATCAGGAGGTGGCTTGGTCCGCTGCACATGTGACGTACCAGCTTTTCAAATGCTTCCTGGAAACAGGGACCCAGGGCAGAGGCCCTGGGCCTGCAAAGGATCAGCAGGGCTCACACCACCCAAAGGATGGGTGGGGGATCAGTGAGCCGCCCAGCTACCAGCCAGCATGCCCATGGAGGGAGGCTGGGAAGGGCGCTGTCCACCACACCCGGAGAAACCGAATGTAAGCTGAAGGCAGGAAGATGAGATTTTGAGTTGGTTCATTTGGGGTTGAACATGAGATTATAATTAATTGGGTAGGGGCATTAAAAAGACCACGTATATAAAAATCATGTGGACATTGGACAACCAAGAGGTGGGGTGTAGTTGAGACTTCCTTTATTTACTCCTCCTCCTCCTCCTCCTCCTTCTTCTTCGTCTTATTATTATTATTATTATTATTATTATTATTTGCAGCACTTTGCCATCCTTCCCCCTTCTTCATGGAACAGCACTCTGGTTTTCCTTTAGGGAGCAGCCCCTCCCCCATCACTTGGTCCTCGTCTGGCTGACAACTATAACATCTACCCACACCTCCCACACACCCACGTCACCTGAGAGGGGACTGTGACCCACGCCAGGCCCACCAGACCCTCCCTCCCAGGTAGGTGAGTCAAGCAGACGCAAACAGAGAGTGGCTGAACCTGAGTTCTCCGACAGTGGCAGCTAAAGTGACTGTGAGGTTTTGCTCCTGAGATCCCTGCAACTGTCCTGGGCTTCCTTCTCCCCAGAACCTCCTTGCACAATGCCTCCTTCATTTCTGGGAGCCATGGAGTATCATTTCACTATATTCCTTATTTCATTACTTAAGGTAGAATCAAAATCTCTTCCTGCAACCAAAGAACTTTACCTTGATTCAGCCTATAATATTATTCTGAGAGCCAATTCACAGCTGTTCATATTCTTGTTCTCCACGATACTCTATTTCTCCCAAATAGCAACCTATAAACACACTCAAAAGAGAAAGGAACACGAGTGCATTGGACGCGCAGGAGCAGGTGAGCTGACCTTTCCGACTCTGTGTTGGTAGAAGAGTCGCATTTCTGCCTCTGTCATGGTTCTCTCTTCACTTGTTAAAATGTCAAACCCAGCTTCCTGGATCTGCAGGATATATACACACAAATTCTGAAAGGGTAAATCAAGCTCAAATTCACATTGAAATGGGTTGAAAAGGAAAAGAAGATCATGGGAAAAGCAACATTAAAAGCAGTGGCAACCCTCATCTTCAGCATTATGAAGATGCATATCTTTCCTGATTAGATTTAAAATTTAAATTTACTCAAGTGAAATTTTGGTTTAAGCTCCTTCACAGCTTTCTTTCCCCACCAGGAAGGACACGGCGCACAATGCCCCGCCTGTTCTTCTCACCAGAGAAGAGTAAGGACAGACTACGGGGTGCTGCTGTCTCCCTTACCTTCGTAATAATCTCGCCAGCCTTTCCGTGGGCCACTGCGTCTGGTCTAATGATTGCTAAGGTACAGGCCTTCTCTGACGAAACTGTAACAAGACAAGGATGGTGCTTCAGACGCTG
>PVIA01004107.1:0-15630 GCA_004024845.1 Tonatia bakeri
GTGTCATAGAGATACACAACCCTGAAAATGGGTAAGAATATCTAGGTTTCTAGAGGAGTCTACCTTTTTCTAACTTTTAACTGTACCTTGAATACCCTGATTTTGACACAATATTGTTGGCAAAACTTCTAGTGATTCATGAACTACTCATCTAAGTGAAGAATAAAATAAAAATAGAAAAATCTGAATGAAGTGAAAAGGCAATTATATACATTTTAAATGGCAAAAGTAAATTATGGAATCTAAGATGAATATGTAATGTTGGAATATAAATATATAAAATGACTAGCATTTTAGCAAATTAAATATTCAAAAATAATTAACTATCAACACCATTGTGAGTTACACTATAATATATTGGGAATGACAAAGAATTTGCTAAGACTATAAGCAGTTGTCAAGTAAGATAAAACAGAATTTTAAAACAATCTTGAAATAGACATTTTGTACCCCCAAAATAATCACCTTCCCTTTTTTTATTAATCAATAATATTTTTGATAGTTTAAGGGGACCCTTTTATGAGAAATCGAAATCCAAGAGGATTTAATTCTCCTGCTGAATAACATTTAATCACACAGCTAGCTGGAACATCAATTTCCACTGGTTTCTGATGTTTTGAGTGGGTTTCACATTGTGGAAGTTGGGAAAAGCATTTTTGAAAAATACTACAATTGTATATCTGAAAAGATGAAGATAATTCTCAGGAATTATTTTGGAGCCAAGACAGGAAAGTAAGCCTGGTAGTTGAGGCATTACTTGTTATTAATCATTTCTTTATTTGAAAAGCCAAATGGAGTGCTAAGAAATTTGATCATTCTGCTTAGTACTTATTATTGAAGATAGGAACTAAATTCTTTCTCAATAATTTAACTCTAATTCTAAGTAAAGTATAAGGAGAAGAGGGAAAAATAGAAGATACAATCATGACTTAACAGATAATGAATAGAAATTTTAGAAAAAAAATAAACATATAGGAAGACACCAACAATAGCTAAGTGTATATATCATCACTGCAGAAAATATATTTCACATATTATGTTTGTTTCAGAAAATTACATATGTATCTCTTTCTCCATGCATCCATCCATCAATCTATGTATATATGTTTATATAATAACCTAAGATTATTTCAAGTGATTTTTATTCAATTAGTCATTGACAATAACTAATTCTAACACAGTCCCTTTTCCCTTATTCCTTCCACCCCTCCCCCCACACCTACCTGTTGTAGAGCTTCATAGTGGGACATAGCTTTAAACAAAGAAGCCCTATCCTTTACATTTTCTGCATCACATGTCATGTGCTTTATTTTGACTTAACAATTCTTTTGGTCTTTTGTAGGTTTCTGATGTTTCCCCCCCAAAAAAGTGTTAAATTCACATAGCGAAGCTTTTATACACATCTATGTTCCAAGTAGCAGAAGGCACAATGGTTTTTGGGGGTTTTGAAACACTGGAACTAGGAGGGATATTTCAGTTTTGCAAATTGCTAAGACAATGTTTACTTGTCAATAAACAAGAATAACAGAATAGCACTTTCCCTCAGAGGGTTTTGTGTCTGTCACAGAGCCAGCATTAAATAAATTCTAGCTATGCCTATTAACAGAGAAATTGGAGGGACTGAAAGTTTTGCAATAGAGTATTCTTTTCTTGTAAGTTTTGTCAAACATTTGTTCAGCTAAATTGGTTTTATAAAGCTGGTTAAGATGGAGAATTTGTCAGATAAGAAAAAGAAAAAAAATGAAAAAAAATGAGAAATGAAATGAAATAAAAACAGATGGACACTCATAAGTGATTGCAGTGAGTAGAAAAAGAAAGTCAGACATGCATACTTACGGAGCTGCCCGAGTCGAGCTTTCTCCTTTTTACCAAACAAACGTCCTATTGAAGACTTGATTCCCTTCTTCTTGGGGGCTTTGTGGAGGGAGTCTTGGCTGCTGTTGGCACTGCCAAGCCCGAGGCTTTCTGGCTCAAGGGAGGCAGATAAACTACTGCAAAACACAAAGGAGGGCAAATGCTTGTTTGATGCAACATTCGAAAGGTACATAAGACTTGTTTCCTTTACAAAGACATGAAAGGAGGAACAAGTAGACTTTGGAAGCAATTTTCTCCCATTCTGCTCACCTTTCCTCTTAAGCATATTGAAGTATGGCTTCCTCATCCTTAGGACCCTAAGTCTCAAAAATTTCTCTGGAAAAATTTCTTTTTACTCCAAATGATTTATTTTCTCTATTTTCCACACAACCTCAAACTAAGCAAGGAATGTAAGTGGGCTTATTAACATGTTAAATTGTCTTCTGTTATTTAGCACTTAACCTTTTATCTATTTCTTTCTTGGAGTGCTTTTAAAATCTTAAACATAATGAATGACCTATGATAAGAAATTTAGATATAACTAATAATGAAGTCTAGCCCATGGCTAGAGTTCAGTGAATTTTTATCTAGCCATCTTTCTCTCAGTTTTGGAACCTAATTCAGTCCATTGAAAATCAACTAGTTGGGACTCAGAAATAACAAATTGTGTACACTAGTGATCACCGTACACTTTTTCTTCAGGTATTCTTGATAAGCTGAGATAACTTTCAAGCAGTTGGTATAGGTTCATTCCTGGCCAATGTATCTGACAGTCTATTAATAGGAGAGGTTCAAGAGATATTGCCATCATTCTTTTTTTCTACAACTATTCAACTGACAACACCATAATGAGTTATTTAAATTCATTACTTACTTTTCCTAATTAATTTGAGGTCACATTTTGTAAACTCCAAAAGCTATTGCTTTTCATAGGTTACAATATAGTTCACTCTTTTTTGAGACAATGAAGGAAACATATATTTTGAAGCTGGAGTAATTGGTTTTTTTTCCCACATTAGAAATTAAAAATAAACATAACAGAAAGTGCTTGCCAGAACAGAAAGCTCTGTTTTCAAAAATATTTGTTGTAAAACACATACTTTTTAGAAGACGGGTTCTTATTTAAAGCGTTAATCATGGTTATTATGTTCAGTTCTATCAATTATGTGTCTAGAGATGCTGCAATTGATGACAGTAAACGGACATACATTTAAGATTAAATTATATGCTTAGATTTATTTATGCCATTAATTATTAGAGATCTGCTTGCAATTTTTTTAGGTAGATGGAAAGCACAGTATTATAATGGGATATGTCAGACCTAAGATCCCCAGAGAACAAGTGAGACATCAGGTTCAGAGGTCCCCCTGAATATGCACAGAGACTACTCCCCCCTTGGTAGGAAATGCAGGGGGATGGGAAGAGTGGTGAGGTAGCAGAATAGAGAAGCCTGTCTTCTGCAAAGGGAGGGGCTGCCTGGAAAAGGGGAATGGCCAGAGGCTAGTATTAACACAACGCAGTTGGCAGAAGGAGGGGCAGAGAGCGGGCAGGACTGAAACCAGAGCTGGGGTTTAGTAGCCCAAGCTTTGAGGCTACTTGCTCATGACAAAGGTGATCAGCACTGTGGGAACTGGTTGTCCCACCCAGGGTGACTGGAAACTTCTACCCATACCTGGATAGAGGGACAAAGACAAAATGGCCATTGGTTTAAAAGCTGGACACTTCCACTGGCTTCCTGCATGTGTGGGATATTAGGAGGGTCTTTTTTAAAGCAAAGGAATGGAGAAGTGAGGTTCTCCCTTTTGCTCCGGAGCGTGGTACAGGTTCTTCTTGGCTCTCTGTGGGTTTTTGGCACTGGGGGCAAGCTCTTCATTCAGGGCTGTCTTGCTTTGGCACTTGGATGCTCTGGGTCTCTGGCCCTTGCTCCTCACATGGATAGGAGAGCTCGTGAGACAGGCAGATGCCGAGCCTTCCAGGGGTTTAGGTCTCACATGGTTGGAAGCCTGCTGCTCCTGGAGGTAGGGTTCCAAACCAGGATGTGTGCCTCCCTGGGCTCTAGCCTCTGAAACATTATGATCCAGCACATCAAGCAAGGCACATGGTTCCTGGTCTGCTTACAAGGAGACTGAGAAGAGCGCATCCCAGACCTTGAAGGAGAGAGCTGCTGCAAGAGGATGGCGACTCTGAAACCCACGAGTGCACACTCCAGAGATGATGGAGATGTGTGTGCATGACTGGGAAATGGGGAATATCTGGGTATGGTTTTGGCTTGTAGTCTTTTGGGGAGCAAAAGAAGTTCTGGGTCTTGTGGGAAAGAAGAGCTCAGAGCAGGAATGCTTTAGCCCCTGCAAGGTTAGAACCTAGAGAATAAAATCCTGTTTCCTTCAACACAAATCTTTGGGTCATATGGATTAAGGGTGACAAGCATCTGAAGCCTATGCTGCACAGTTACTATATGAAGAGTCACTATGACAGATGGGATATTTCTCAATCTAGCTTTGTCTTGTCCTTTGAGATTTTGTAGATGTGCTTTTTTTTTTTCCTTTCTAAGAACTTTCTGCCCAAGAAGTAGCAACACCCAAAAGACAGCTTACCTACCAGTCATCTAAAAGTAAATGAGGCACAATCAGGACTTTTCTAACCTTAATTACTCTTACACTACAAGCCAAATTTACAGTCTTGTTCTTGGAAGGAAGAAGATTACACGACCTCGGCCTGTGCCACTTCGGCATGTGAATTATTTTTAAATTGAAGAGAATCTGAGTCTAGCACTCTCAGGAGAAGCTTTTTACCCCCCTGCACCCGCCTCTTAAATGCCTAAAAGAAGTTAGACAGGGACCTGTATGAGGAAGAGAGCTATTAAGAGAGGGACATTTTTATATCAGAAGGACTTATCTGCAGGCATGGCCAGCATCTATCTACCAAATAGATAATCTTCTCATTTCTCTAAGAATTATCTTCCTTCCCTGTGAAGCTCCCAACCCTTAGCCCCTTCCCTTAGCACAAGAGAGTATATAAGCCCACAATAAGCCTGGCTGCCAGGGAGCCTCACAATTTTATGAGGTCCCCATATAAATAAAACATGTGTTTCTTCTGTTAATGTGTCTTATTTCAGTTTAATTTAGACCAGTCAAAAAGTATAAAAGGGAAGATGGCAAAAGATTTCTGCCCCTACATCCTAGAATTCCTCTAGTTTTGGGTTTTTGTTTTTTTTTTTGCTATTCCTAGTAAGTTCTTCCTCTAGCCTTATTCCCTTTATAGAAAATATACACCAAAAATAGAAGAGCTATTCCTATAAATATGGCTAGCAACAAGACCATAAATATGATGTTAATTTTAAAACTAAAAATTGGATCTCATAATGAAAATTTACTTTTTTCACAAGTGGTATGTTTTTTATATTTTCACAAGTTGAACTAAACATTTTTATATAAAATTTTAAAGAGTCTACTTGACCACACTGAAAGGAAGAAGAACGTTTTCCTGCGGAGAGTGTGCATTGCACAGTGTGCCGGGAGAGCTTACCTTCTGGCCTCATTGTGGTAGGAAGAAGGGAGGGTGTGAGTCATCCGGATGGCTCTAGGGGTAGGGGGAGGGGAGGTTTCACATTTAATTGTGGCTTTATCTTCCCGACCATCCTCTTCCACCACGGCAATCTAGAAGTAAAAACAATACATTCAGATAAACTCTTTCAAATTTCAACTCAAATTAATAAAAACAGAGAATCATCCATCGAAACAAGGCTATCTGAGTAAATCTAATACAAAAACAAACAAAAAAAACTTGGGACATACAGGTTTTACAAATACATAGTCATGTTATTAAAGAATGTGAATTTAATAAATCTTTAAAAGTGAATACACTCCAGTTAAAGTAAACAAGGTCCAACTACAATAAGTATTTAGGAGTAAATAAATACCATAAATCACTATGCAGGGACTGTGAAAAAGCTATTTTGAAATCTGTTTTAATATACCAGAATATAAACACTTTTAAAAAATTGCAGCAAATTTATTAAGAAAATGCATAGTCAGGTTATCATAAAACAGACATCTTTTAAGTGGGGGAGTTTTGAAGTGAGAAGACAAGCTGTCGGTGCATAACTTTATTAGAGAAAGTTTACATTTTAAATTAGCCAAGCTAAAGAAATATATTTCAGGGTTTAAAAATGAGTTGCAGTTTATATATGAGCATACAAAAAACTTTTTAAAATCACTATAATAAAAGGTAAGAACATAATTCTCGCAAACTATTTTATTTCACTACCTGTCATGTGAAAATTAACAAAGGCACACAGAGAACCCTAAGAAGTTGAGACAAGGGATTTCCTTAAAGAACAATTATTTCAGAATCCAGGACAATTCTGGATAGCATAAATTTTGCCAGAGATAGATATAGCTGTTTTAAAATAAGACCTTTCAACAATCAAAGTTAATTCTAAAGATATATTTTTACAATGATGTTTATAATTTATTCATAGCATCATTGTGTGTGTGTGTGTACAAAATGAGAGAAAAACTGTGGAAAATCACAGCTTTAAGTAGTTGCAGAACTTCTTAAGAAGTTCCAAGATTGGCTATAGCAAAATTTTTAAAGCTGTGTTCTCATTTTATGTCTACACAATGTTTTGCTTGTTTCCACTGTAAGGTATTATGCTTAAATGTGTTTATATATCAAAAAAGGCTTCATTCATTGGAGGAACTTAATGAAAATATGTGCTTGTGCTCTTGTTATACAAGCCTAGATTACTCTCAACAGTTCAGGCAAGTATCTTAATAGAATTTTCTCTCTCCATTTCAACTAGCAGAGTGCCACTAAAATAATTATTTTCTAGAATTGTTTTCAACATGGCATCAATACCATGGAAAACCGTTTCTAAACTCGCATCCCTTTTAAACTCATGAAGGGTGATTCCATGCTCTTCCTAATGGGTGCTTATGTCTTCACAGGCCATGATCTGACCATGATTGTTTTCCATGATTGTTTCTGCTCAGCATGATGATTTCTGTTTCCAGATTTTTTTCCTGAAACACCCTCTTGCAACACCTTTCTCTCTCTGCTCTGACAGTTAAACTATGCCAACTTTTTAAATATCAGCTTTTAAGAAAACTATACACAAACTGTTCCCCTGAGCAATGCTGAGAGCTCACACTATATCAACAAAATTGAAGACGACGACTTTGGAATCAGAGATGGATTTGAATCCTGGTTTCTCTTATTTATGCTAATTCCTTACCTGTTGAGAGAATTCATTTCCTCATCAGTAAAATGGAAGCCAGGATACTTATCTTAATGTTTTCTTTTGAAGTGTAAATGGAATCATGCATGTAACTCAGTCGGATATGCAACAATTTTTAGCTTGTGGTCTTCCATAACCTACTTTTCTTACCAATCAACCATGCCATTCTCTGAATTCCTTGAGGCTGAATTTCCGAACAGGACCTTTCTTTGTGACTTTTTCTTCCTTATATGCACTGAAAGTCTACTCAGATTTTTTCCTATGTTCCCAGGACTGCAGTCCATTTTGTTTCCTGTATTCAATATTTATGCTCTTGATTTCATTCTGAACAGGAAAGCAGTATATTAACTCTGTTTTCATATTTTCTATATTTTTGATGCTCTGGCATCTGCAGCAGGAGAGACTGCTGTTCCAGGGCCAGCATATTCCTATGGAAAGCAGACCACTTCCCCGGAGTTTGCCTCCCACATGAATATCAATCAGTCAAGATCTCTACCCCATACCATCTTATCTACCTGGCTCTTATATTCCAGGAAGCAATATTTCTCTGCCTTGATAACCCCAGGCCAGTTATTAGAGAGAGTTCCTAAAACCTAGAACCCACTAAAATTATTCAAAGCAGCCAATCCTAATTTTACTTACCTTGCCTTGCCTTGTCTTTCCCTTAGAAACTATGATAAAATCTGCCCATACTTTCCCCTCACTCTCTCTGTCTCCTCACACACACTGGCTTCCCTGTGGCCCTGCATAGTGTGGCGAGTCCAGTCCTCGGAAATTTAACTGGTTATCTTTTCATTGCAGCTGTCTGCTGATCTGTTGGCCTCCCTATAAGTAAATAATGGTGAAACCTACATTTTAAAACAGGCAGCATTATTCTAGTATAGATAGTAAGTCATCTAATTCTTTGTATCAACAGCACTATAAATGTTCCTTAGAAAGTCAAAATACTTAGTCCCTGTGCATCAAAGTTTTTTGTTTTAAAGTAATTTGCTTTGATCATATTTAAATAATTGAATAATACTTAAATACTTCTAATATTTCATTTTTAGGTTAATAAAATATTTAAACTAGAAGAAATATAATTTTAAAGCTCTCATAGGGAAAAACAGTATTCAACTAGTGATCATATGAAAGTCATTTACAGTACCTTTCTCCGGTGCTTCCGTAGATCACTGGGCTGCGGTTGGCAGTGATGAAAGCAACATAAAACAGAACTAGTTAATGATTGTCATTTCACCATTGTACAAATTTAAATAATATCTATAACTTGGTTTTCTTTTTTTTCTTTTGTTTTTTTCTAAATAAATTGTGCTCATATTCATTTGTGAATCATTATAAAAACACTCCTCCGGGGAGTAACTTCCTCGATGGTATGGGGGGGGCATGTCACCATGAGGGAGCCATGTCTACATGTATGAGACGTGAGGTTTGAGGCCCCAGGAAATAAAAGCACACATGCAGTGAGCTGGCCAGAAATAAACATGGAACTAATTCCTCATCTTTTCCCCATCTCTGCAGAGCCTTAGGCCTCCTTAGGGCAAACATGTTTTTGCTGAGGGATCTCAGTCTTCCTGGATTCTAACAAATTCCCTCTTCCCAAATATCAAAATCTCTGCCCGCAGTGTGACATGATTCTCAGACTGCTGTTTTCTTGTCAATGCCCTTACAGAATTTTTTACAAAGCTAATTCTTTATGATTCCATGTGAACCTTATTCACTTAATGTCTTTGTTTATTTTTCTTATGTAAATAAAATAATTTTTGTTAAAATGTCTCATTATACTTTACATTTTCATTGTTACCAGAAAATGGGTTGATTCACCCCATCCAGTATTCTAACTCAATATTGCTAAAATTTTATTTAAGCTTATGTATTTGTGGTGAGGTAACACTGAATACAACTAGTAAAAGTAAATACACCAAAAAAAAATTTAAAGCATATGAACATATACAACCCAAACAACAATGTCTTTACAATATGTAGTTTCTGTCCCCCAAATTTCTAATGTTCTTTGAATATTCAAACATGAATTATACCAAACAAAATTATTTTTCTTCCAACATGTTCTAATGTAAAAGAAAATCTACCTATTTCACTATAACAATAGTGAATTTGAGGACAAAATTTTTTAGGTGATTAGTACTTCATTTTAAACAGTTTTTAACCCTCAGGGCATGTTATAAATATTTTAAGGACTCTAATTATAGAGCAATAATGTTCATTTACCACTGATTCATTTATGACTGACCATTCAAGGCCATTCACAGTAGCATTGGCGTCCTTGTCACACACACAAATGTCACATCTAAATATTATACATGTTTCATTTTATTAGTATAAAATAATAACACTATCAAGGTTTATGATGATAATGTTTATGAAAATACTTGAAGGCATTTTCATAAACACTAATATTATAAAATGGAAGGAACTAATAGTAGTACAGAGATAATAAAGTTCCCTTGCCTTGAATGCTGACAAAACTGCTCTGTGGATGAAGTTTCTTACTTTGCTTTAGTAAAAAGTAGGTGATCAGTATATGTAGCACATATTAAATATGTAGAAACTAAACCAAAGATATTATCATTTTAGTTAATAAGATCAAATGGATGGTTTTTAGATTTTTAAAATAAGTAGATCATAACATAGTTCAGTTATTGCCTTAGTATATCTTAGTACAATGGCTAAAATTTTGCACTATATCCAGTGGGGTCAGCTCTGATTAGTTTTTCTGATTGGCCATTGCCTATGCTGTTTATTCAAAAAACATTTTTAATATCAAGCCTAGAAATCAGCAGAGACTAGAGGACTCACTGGCTTAACAGCTTAAGGAGATAATTTTTTAAACCTCCATGTAAATAGTTTCTGTTTCAGTTCTCAATTCATAACCAAAGAAAGAGATACTTAAACTTATAAACATAAGAGAAATTTTGTGAAGATAAAATAAAAACCTAAGATAATTATTATTTATAAGGTAGGTAAGGCGAAAGCACACACACATATGTACAAGTAGCATATATCTCTGTGTGTGTGTGTGTATAATTTGCTAGCCATATCACAAATTATTGTAACATTTGTTATAAAATGTCATTTGGAAAATGAATTAAACTTTTTGTTCAGATATTACATGCACATATGGACATTGTGAACTTTTATAGAAGCTTTACAACCTTCTCACCAGAAATATAATATACACTTCATATTTTTCTGTAGTATTATTAATTTCTCCTCCATTTGTCATGTTCATGCTAGAATTTACAGTGTGTCAACTATTATTTTATCTATTTACATTTTAATTAAAGTCTATCCCCAAATGCTTTCATTTTAATAAAATTTTGTTTTAATAATATAGCTTTAATATTCATTATAAAAACAGAATTTTACCTCTACAAATAGTCTAGAATATTTAAATCTTCATTATTATTGACAATTCAACATATTTCCATGTAATAACAGAACAGAAAGACAGTATAATATGTGCTTTTGAGTTAGCAAATTTGAGGAAAAATCTAGCTCTGCCTACGAGCTGTTTTGGACATGGGCAATTTACTCACACTCTCAAAGCCTCATTACCTTGCTCTCTATTGATGTAATATCCTCAGAATTCCAAATGTTAACATGAGAATTAAATGTCCAAACATCATGGCATTAAGTAGTTATTACAACCTGATCTTCCAGAGGTTTCCTGTATTATTTTTAGCAAGGGGCACTTAGATCTCTGCCAGTTCATTCTTTCAACATTTAACTCCAAACATAAAGTTAAATGAAATAAAGAACTAAAATAATAAAGATTAAAGTCTCGACACGAAAATCAAAACAAAATGAGGACATAGCTGCTATTGCTTTTGATGTTTCTTTTTAAATTATTTTATAGTATGCATACATAAAATTTTAATGTTCTATGCTGGTGTATTGAAGCAATTATAAAATAATTTTTGTTATTTATTGTGTTAAAGAAGTCCCCATTTACTTTATCAAGATATCAAAATGTACTTAGTGGTTTGAGTCACTCCAGTTTCTAATACACTATTTAGATTCCTACTCTTCCATTTACTTATCATATGACCTTGGGAAAGTTGCACCTATGCAGGTTACATCTCCTCATCTGGTAATGGGATTACTGTCTATACCTACCACATATGGTGTGGTGAAATGAAGAAAAAAGGAACAATGAAACACAGAGAAAGCCCTTAGTCTGGAATAAACACCTGATCAATGTCAACAATGTATCCTTAACCCTAGCGGTGGTAAAGTATCTCTGGACTCATCATACCAGTGTCATGACTCCCATCCGATCCATTTCCCTGGCAGGACTTCGCGGGGTGAGCTTTGGCGTCGAGTGTCCACTGGGGGGAGATGAACTGGCCAGTGAAGAAGCTGTAACCGAGGCAGTGATGGAGGTACCTGGGTGGACTCTCGCTAAATTCAGGCCTTCCAGGCTCACACTAGCTACCCTGTTCTCAATTTCTTCAGCACGTAACTCTGTAGATTCTTTTTCTTCCTGAATTAGCCTGAAAGATAGTTTAATTTTGATCTATTATATGGCCCAGTCATACTAATAAGTCAATAAAAACTTCTCTGTGAACAGTATAACAAACCTGGTATTTTAATATTTTTTTCCTCTAGGAAATATAACTAACAATAAATTCCAGGGACTTCCTGGCTGAAATTTAGAAAATCCCTCTTTCCAAGTAGTACATGATTCCTCTCCACTTTTAGTTTGATCCTTTTCTATACTATAACCTACAAAAACTCCTTGCCTGCCTAATTAATTTTTGCTATTAATCCTGAACTTACACTTGAACTCAGAGGATGGTAAATGAGAGTTTTAGAAACTCAGATTCCAACAAAGGTATTGAATCTGACCTCTGACTCAGTAACAAAGTGTAACTGATAAAATTCTCAATAAATAAATCAATTGGAATCTTTTTAAAACATTAATACCTATTTAGCCAAGTCTTCTTTAAATAAGCACTATAAAATTTAATAATGTGGGAAAATAGATTATAGATGGATATAGATAATAAAAAATTAAATTGTTGCTACAAAATTTTTTGAGAAAAAAGCACTATTTCTCTTTTTCTTTAAATAGAAACAAGCTACAAGAATGTGTATATATCACTATTAGGTATTCGAAGACACAGAAATAGAGCTTTAGCTGGGTTTCATAAAGTCCCTATTTAAGTTGAATCTAGACATATTTTACATATTATAATGAAACTGTATATCAGAATAGTTTTTTTGAAAAAAGAAGGTCAGGAACCTACTGACATATTTCCTTAACTACAAATGGCTTGTTGGGAACTCCGAGGGCATACGCTCCTTAACCTCAGGTCATGATCACTGCAAAGTTGTCTTTTCATATTTATTTTGATTTTTTAAAATTTTATTTATTTATTTTTAGAGAGAGGGGAAGGGAAGGAGAAAGAGAGGGAGAGAAACATCAATGTGTGGTTGCCTCTCTTGTGCTCCCTACTGAGGAATTGGCTTGCAACCCAGGCATGTGCCCTGATTGGGAATCAAACCAGTGGCCCTTTGGTTTGCAGGCTGGCACTCAATCCACTGAGCCACACCATCCAGGGCACTTTTCATATTTATTTTGGAAGACAGTTTGGCAGTTTCTCACAAAATTACACACACACTTACCATATGATCCAGTGATCATGTTCCTTGGTGTTTACTCAAAAGAGCTGAAAATTTATGTACATACAAAAACCTGCACATGGATGTTTCTAGCAGCTTTATTTAAAATTTCCAAAACTTGAAAGCAACCAGGATACTCTTCAGTAAGAAAGTGGATAAATAAACTGGAGTATTATTCAGCACTAAAAAAAAGTGAGCTATCAAGCTATGAAAAGATATGGATGAATATTAAATGCATATGATTAAATAAAAGAAGTCAATTTAAAAGGCTACATATTATCTGATTATAACTATATGACATTTTAGAAAAAGCAAAACTGTTGAGGCAGTAAAAAGGTCAGTGGTTGCCAGGGGTTGGGATGGGAAGAAGATGAATAGACAGAGCACAACAGATTTTTAGGGCAGTGAAAATACTGTTTGATACCATATTGCTAGATGACATTATGCATTCTTCCAAATGCATAGGATGCACAACACCAAGAGTAAACAGTAATGTAAACTATGGACTTTGGGTGATTATAAAGTGTTAATCCAGGTTCACCAGTTGCAACAAACACACTACTGTGGTGGAGGATGTTGATTCGTGAGGAGGATACACATGTATAGGGTCAGGTGGTGTATGGGAAAATCTCTGTACTTCCCCTCAATGAAATTTGCTGTGAATCCTAAACTATTCTAAAAAACAAAGTCAATAAAAATATTAAGAAGCACATCTAATCTTAATTATAAGTTTTTACTTATGCAAAGTATTTATAATTTGTTATTTTGAAGTTTATTTCATGGATACATTTTAACTTGAGCAAAGATCAGATTCCCAAAGGAAGGCTTTATCAAGTATTAGAGTATAGCATCATTAATGCTTTAAACATATACCAATGGAAAAACTTTCTCTTCTTCAAAAAAATTTTTTTGTACACTTAAAACGATTGGTAGAAAATTATTCCAGAAAAATCTGGCAATGTGGTTCTTTTGTACAAAGGATTTGTAATTATTAACTCTAATATTCTATTAATTATATAAGAGGCAAACCTAGAGGGACAAGTCAAGTAAAAGGTCAATCAAAGATTGATCCAAAAGGAAATCCAATGTTACCTAGATGCTCAATTTATTTGGGAAAAAAAAAATCGGAGTGCATTGATCTTTCGAATCCTCATGTATATGTGGAAAGCAAAGAAAATAAAACAAAATAGAGTTCTTTTAGGATGTCCCAGTGTGTTGGGGAGAGATTCCCATACAAATCATAAAGGAGGCTAAAAAAATAAAACTACAAAAGTAAATTAGGCAAATTGTAGCTAACTATAGATGAACAGATTATTGAACGTTGCAGTGACAAATGAGTTTGAAGTATCTGATCTCTCCCTGTAAGAGAATCAGTGAACTGTGAGACACCAGAGGAGAGGAATTTAAGAAAAAAATATTTTTCAGGAACTTCCAGTCAAGATGGAGGCATAAGTAAATATGGTTTGCCTCCTTGTACAACCACAGCAACAATTACAACTAAAGACTACAAAACAACTACCACCCAGAATCATCGGAAAATGGAGCTTAATGGAAGTCTGACAACCAAGGGATTAAAGAAGTCACATTGATCTAGATGGATAGGAGGGGTGGAGATGCAGAGATGCATAGACGTGGTGACATGAAATGTGGAGTGTGGAACAGGTGGTCCCACATCCATGTGTGGTGGATAAAAATTGGGAGGGATTCCTCAGGAGTGGACCCAATCCCTCTGGGCTCTAGCACCAGGGCAGCAGCTGGGAGGGCACCAGTGGAATATGAGGAGAAACTGAAGTGTCTGGCTCAGGGCTAGTATCAGGGGGCAGCTTCCTCCTGGACAAAGCTCCAGAGGCCAGGCAGTGGCCATTGTCCCTTTTCTGAATCCCCACCCCCAGAGCCACAGAGTGGCAATACCATATCTGAGGCTCCATTAACCTGGATCACATGGGTTGCCCCACCACAGCTATTACCTAAGGATCTGCCCCATCCAACTTACCCTGTGCTTTTCTACAATATGCCATGCTACTGATACAGGGAGTCAAAGCAGCTCTACCTAATAAAGAAACAAACACAGGGAGGTTGCCAAAATATGGCCTAAATGGAAGAACAGAATAGAACTCCAGAAAAAAGACTAAACAAAATGGAAGATAAGCAATCTATCAGATGCAAAGTTAAAAACACTGGTTATTAGGAGGCTCAAGTGGGTAATTCAACAGCATAAAAATGATCCAATCAGAACTGGACGCTAACTGGAATAAAGAAAAATTTATAGGGAATCAATAAGAATAATTGGAAAATAAAGAAGAAAAATCTTAACTAGTGATAAATTCTGGTTGGTGGAGTGGATGAATTAGAACCCAATCAAATCAATAAATTGGAAAATAAGGAAGAAAAAACTTTCAATCAGAACAGCAAGAAGAAAAAGAAATTAAAAACAAAAAGAATAGGCTAAGGAGCCTCTAGGACAACTTCAAATGTACCAACATTTGAAGCATAGGGGTACCAGAGGAAAAGAGGATGAACAAGAAATTGAAAACTTATTTTAAAAAATAATGAAAGAAAACATCCATAATTTGGTGAAAGAAATAGACATACAAGTCCAGGAAGCACAGAGAGCCCCAAACAGGATGGACACAAAGAAGACTACTCATCATAATTAAAATTCCAAAGGTTAAAGATAAAGAATCTTAAAAGTAGCAAGAGAAAGGCAGATAGTTACCTATAAAGAAGTTCCCATAAGACTGTCAGCTGATTTCTCAAAAGAAAATTTACAGGCAAGAAGGGACTGGCAGGAATTGTTCAAAGTGTTGAAAAGCAGGGACTTACAACCTATTTTACTCTATCTGGCAAAGCTATCATTTAGAATAGAAGGGCAGACGAAGTGCTTCCCAGAGAAA